>OMLB01003472.1:7611-19013 GCA_900302555.1 Myripristis jacobus
ATGAGCTGGGAAAGGAAGAGAAAGCGGGGAAACGCAGAAAGAGAGAGCGGGAGGTAGAGGGAGACAGAGAGACTTTAGCAGACAAAGAGGTTGTGAAAGAGGGAGTATCACTCGTGATGGGAGGGAAGCACATGTACACAACTACATGTGCTGCAGTTTATGTATGGTCAGGAGAAACATTGTACATGCACTCCTGTACGTGGTTTCAGTCTGAATAATATATCCTGTCAAAAACAATCCAGTCCAAACCCTCCAAGTCTTCTTTCAACTTTTTTCTTACATTTGAAAAGATAGTAGTTGATCTGCCCTTTAGGCTAGATAAGGAGATTAAAACAAGGGCAAAACATAACAAACAAGAGCTTGACTTCAACATGAAGGCAGCATTTAGAGGATCCAACCAGATGAGGTCACTGTCCTGCACCGACTGCCTTATTTTCACCTCGGTTGTCTGCGTCACAGTAAACCACAGCATTTTAAACTTTTGTGGTTTATTCACAAATCGATGCAAAATTTTGAAAACCATGGAAAAATGTCATTTACCACAAAATGATTTTGTGGTGTATTTTTTTTTTCTTTTTGTGTGTGTGTTTGTATATGTTTCACAAGCCAGCAGGTTATGTTTATGTAGGTTATGTTACTCAAATTGTGTAACATTAGGTGAATGCAACCCTCCTCTGTACTGTCTGTCTCCACGAGGCTGCCACCAGTCAGGAGGAGAGCGCCTGTGTACAAATCACTGGCTCAACGCCTCTTTCTCTGAGCTGCAGTACTTACTCATTGCCAGCAGAGAGCACTCACATGTTAGAGAGAGCCCACTCACAGTGCACTCACAGTTGCCTCTCACTGTTGGCCCCCAGTGAGGGCTACATCCTGGTACCATTCAGGCCTGTTAGAGAACATCTAAACAGAGCCTAAACAATGTTTCTATGGGGTCATACCTGGGATGGGAGTAGGAGTTGATGGGAATGATGAGGTGATGGGTCTCCCTTTACCTTTAAACAAGCGCCGCTGTGCAAGAGCGCTGTTGTGCTATTAGCATTTGTGTGTGGGTGGTAGGAGCTTAAAAAAGCCAGGGTAAATAAAAGCAGTTCTGTGCCTATCGGTTTGCAAAAGCCAGTATTAAATGCTGGGTAAGCATTTCCACAGACAGAATTCTCACTCCCTGTAATGTGACTAGCAAATGATAAGTGAAATACACAGTCCTATATGTAGGAAGTCTTACAAGGCAGTTTTTAAAAACTCCAGACAGGTGTTATTATAAAATAGACATTAGTAAAAAAAAAATTGCGACATAAGATCATAGTCTTCTGTTGCCTTGTGTGGTATCTTAATGCATAGACTGTCTGTGTGTTTTGTCTGCAGGATGAGTTCATGTTGGCATCAGCTGAGCATATGTTTAACTGAGTACAGTTGCTTATAAGACAGCATTAGTATTAATTGTAGTTGTTTAGTTACACTTAAAGAGATCATCACAGTCTGGACATCGCCAACACAGAAGACAATTTGCCAGTTATGGTGTGTTGTTCTGTGTGTGTGCCTGAGATACTCTGTGTTATCAATCACATTACGTTTTGTTGCTCATACAGTCTCACTTGGTCTGAGGCGCCGTCATTTAACCTGCTATAGGACATCCTCACCAATAGGTAATATAATCCATCACTGCAACCTCAGCCATCACCCGTTTATTGTGGGAAAAAAACCCACTTTGTTTATTCCTCTCAGGCAGTCACTTACTGGCAGCAACATCCCACTTAAATGGTGTTTGAATCACACACATCACACACCAGTGCACTCACTGCACGCAACAGTATGGTTTACAAATGGAATAGCTGCACATGAATGAAATGTTATTAATTTAATGAGTTAACTTGTTTTTATGGATTTTATATTAGACAGTCACTGCACACTTAGCCAGCATTTCTTCGATTTTTTTTTCAACACTGATATAAGCAATACATGACCTTTCAAAAGATGTAGGTTTCAGGGACCTTCCCTCAGCAAAGCAATATAATGTGAAATGGATTATGGATAATGCAAGATGGAGATGCATTTAAGGAAATGCACTGACACCAGAAAAATGCCCTCATTTCCTTTCAAGCTCAGAGTGTGCAGTATGTATAAAATATCTCATCCAATTTTAGTTCTGTGCACACTGGTATGCATAGCAGTCACAAAACTGTTAAAACGTAAGATAAACAACAATATGAAACAATTGCAAAGGCCAGACAGAGAGAATGAGAGAGATATTGTAAAAGAGGGCATTTCAATAGCTGTAATTTGCATCATTTTACACATTACATTCACCTCTGTCTACCAAAGCCTGCAAAACAGTGGCCAGCCCAGCCTTACATATTCAGATCATTGCCTCAATTAAGGGAAACTCACCAGGAGATGAACTGGCATAAATGTTTATGGAAACGGAATATTAGATTGGTGGGGTCAGATCCAGACTGGGCTCTCTATTGTAATAGCCCTGTCTTGAAATCAGTCCCGTCCCTAGCTGAAGTGGAACAGCTGATAGACCATTCCCATCCCGGGGGGAAGTTCGAGAAAAGAAAAGCCCAATTTACTCCCTGCAACAGCTATTACTGCGGCACAGGAGAGGAAGTAATCGTATGGATTATTGCTGTATTTTTGTTGCTGCAGGGCTTGCTGGAGATATGTTTCCTAACGGTTGTAAATGGATGCACTAGTCCCCATGGTTTAGTTGTGCTTCAACAACTTCTGTACTTTATCCGTTATTCGTTTTAAAAATCTGAATGCAGATAGCAGCCAGATTTTTTTTTTTTTTTTGAATGGAGATATGCATATATCTATTTCATTACAGTTTCGCTGTCAGCCTCTCCCAGAGCTGTCGTTCCACACTATTACCGCTTTTGCACAGTAGCTCTGAGAGACAAAACCTTATTCTGTTCTCATTACTGTTCAACCCACCAACCTCCCTGCTATGAAGCTCAGCTTGGACAAGGGTTAATGAATAAAAACATTGCATTGTATACATTTCATCTGTGTGTAACACTGCACACAGATGAAATGTATATTCAAGTAGACAACTTTCATCTATCATTCCAATTAGGATGGGTAACCATGTAACTGTTTTTTCTTCTAGATATTTCTGTATATTTTCTGGTATGCCCAAAGCATAAATATCACAGTAAACAATGACTTTTGAGTATTTGAATGACAAATATACAATTTTCCAAAGAGATGCATCAAACTGATTGAAAATACCCACTACTATAAGTTTGGACTCAAAACAGCCTAAAGTGAAAGATAGCAAAAAATTCACCTACTATTCAGTAACATGTGTTTTGCACCAAATATGAGCATACAATCAACTGAAATATACAACCTGTTAAAGGTGGCATGAACTGCCTTGTCACTGAAATGTGATTTCTCATAAGGCAGGCAAAATCCTGTATTTCAGCAGATCACAGCAGCCACATGTGCAACGTACTTTCTGTTGCAAGAAGGGCTGGGCGATAATTCGTTTAAATCGATTAATTTGAATTTATGTTTTAAAACAATGGAAAATAGGGTGAAATGTAAAAGTGAGATTTTGACTGCGTATGATATAACGTGGTGAATCACAGCTGTTGATGGCCCCGACAAATAAGCCAAACAAGTCACATGATCATGCCAGCAATGTAGTACCGCATGAAAAACAACAAAAAATTGCTTTGAATCACGAAAAGTGAAAAAAATGAATTTTTTGGCCAGATTTACTAGCCCATGCTGCTTGTTTGTGGCCATGTCCTTGCCTCTTTGTCCGTTTATTTCTCTTTGTCTGGCATTGTCTTCTTCACATGGCTCACGTTGTGATTTACAGGCTTTTTATACGATGTACTGTCTGAACTATAGCCTTGTGAATACAAAGGTTACCTTGTAATGATTATACTGGCGATATGGTTTAATGCTTATATCACAAAGCAATCTGCTCACAGTTAAGAATGAGAGTTGTATCTTTTCTCTCATTCTGCCTTGAGTGGTGCAAAAGCAGCAATACATAGTTTGGAAGATAGCAATTGGAACGTATCCAGGGTAATTTGGTCCTTATACTCGGTATACAGTCACTTGTGCCAAGAAGGGAGAGAGAGGGAGAGAGGGAGAGAGAGATGAGGGTGATTGAGAGGATGACAATCAAAGAGGTCATGAGTTTGAATTGATGCAGATTGAGGAACACAACACATGATTGTTTGTGCTGGAGCTCATCTGCTTAAAACTCAGCATCTTTTTTCCCTCTGTTTCCAAGAAAAGCATCAACACAGCTCACATATATAAAGTCCAAACAAATGAGCCATATGGATATGTATGCTAACCTGGGAGATGATGATATATTGTGGGGCTTTGAATAGGCCCTGTGATGATGTAAATTAAAGAGGAGGCCTTTATAAGTGGAACGGGGGGCCTTATTGCATATGCATTGAGGTAGATCAAAGCCTTTTCGGGGGTCACACATTTACATAGCGATATTACCAAAGCTATGGGAACCTGGCAACCCTGTCCTTGGACCACTTTTGAATAAAGAGGGCCTTGTGGAAGTCCTTCAGCACGATTAGAACAGGAGTCAAGAAAGTTCCCTTCGCTGCCTCTGTCTGAGCTCAGCCAGCAAATCTCCTTCTCCAGGGTGAAATCGGTGTCCTCACAACCTGTGTCACAAACACATTTAGGACATGGTGGTCATAAAAAGCCATGTAGCATTTCTGCATGGTACACTGATAGTTATTATTGTTTTGTATCTGTAAGCTGAAGTGCTCCCCATTTCCCTCATTTTACTTTATTTACTCCTGCAGTAATATCCATTTAAAATACATAACACAGTTCCTGGATAATTGCTAAATTAATGTTTATTTTACATACAATACATGCTTTCTGAAATGGTGAAATGAAAATCGTTTTCCAAAGTTTTGAGATTGGTGCTAAAAATGATTGCAGCTGTATGAAAGGAAGCCGAGAATAATAACTTTACTTACACTACCAACTGCCTTTGTGTTTCAAGGAAGAAGATGAACTCAAAGCCCCGTTCTGCTGAACAGCTAAAAGGTGAGTCTAGAGAAAATAATTTCAATTGCTTGTAAAGACGTGGTGTCAAAAAAGTCTCTGTTGAACAGATGACCATAACGAGCTTCATGTGGAAAAATATATAAAGTGATTATGGAATTCATCTTCACAAGAATATGAGCCATTTGATTATATTTCTGTGTAAATACAACTGTCCCTTTTGAGGATGAGTGTAATTAAAAAAAAAAGGCCTTGAAGCCAAATCCAGGTGACTGAAAACTTAGATAGAGTTATAGTACTGGCAAGCTATATCTAATCCTTTAATAAATTACTAAAATAATCTAAAGTCAGGCAACCTTCTGTGGTTCTGTCACCACGTTTCTAAACAAACCATGATCAAAAGCAAATTTAAGGGGCCATTTATAAATTGCTCCAATGTTAACCCTGAAAGAGATTTGTCATTTATAACAGCATGCAGCAAGGTGAATAGATGCATTGATTAAACACAGATCAGACTTTACAACAGGTAGCATGGCCAGATTTCCATTGTGCAGTTAAGGCACAGGTAGATAGATAGATAGATAGATAGATAGATCTTTATTGTCATTGCACAATCATATATGGTATAATAATGCAACGAAATTAGGGCTCAGCACTTTCGGTGCAGGGGAGAATAGAAGCTCTAGTGCTTTAGTGTCGTGCGTTTAACCCTAAGAATACTTGGAAGGAGTCAAGGCTGCATGACAGAAAGGATAAAGAATGAAATATTTGTAGAAAATACACCATGCCACTTTTTTTTTTTTTACAAAACTTGGAAAGGAAGATGAAAGATGGATTAAAAAAGCAACTAAAAGTCATTTGCAAATGATTCAGAATCACTGTGCCTTTGTGTTTTTTGTCTGCACTCTTGCAATAGCTTTGTGGGACGAAACGGATGACAGCAACTCCGAGATTGAAGCAGCCTTACGCCCTCAACCTTTCAACACAAACAGCGATGACTTTGATGACTTCTACGACTGACACTACCCGGGAGATATTGTTTTAATATGGCACATTATATCACCGCAAAGTTTCAGACAGTTTGGCTCACGGTAATTTACCCCTTGACCATTATTTTAGTAAACGCCGGGTCTACACTGTAAATCATATGCGCACTGTATCGTAAAAACAAATAATAAAGTTGATAGCTCTCACGCTGGGTAAAGTATGTGAAGAGTTGTCCAACGCTCTGATGTTAACCCTGCTTCAGTCTCTTTATCTGAACAACTCTTCCAGCTCATAATAACAGCTCGAAATAGATTAAACGGATCTTTTAAAGCGATTTGTTTGCACTAGGCTGAAAATCATGCATTTTGAATGCCGCAAGCATCTCCGAGTGCTCTACCTCCAGTACGCTCGAGTGTAGTGATGTGAGTCACCTGTGAAATGACAAAGCACAATGGCCACTCTGGATGCTGCTGCGCGACCTGTGAACCTGCTGAAGAGGCCCATCTCCCAGGACACAAAGTATTGCTGTGTTAACAAACTCACAATATTTAGAACCTCCAATAAATGCACAGCAGTTTTTTGTGTTTTTTTTACTGCTTCTTTGAAAAGTATTTCTATGCTACAGAAAAGCATGTAGCTTCTGAAGTGCAAAAGACAAACAGTGCAGGGTATAGGATGATATATAATACAGTGAGAGTGTATCAAATCTGCCCCTGCAGCTATGAAGTGAGGCATTCTCAAATATCCTTTTTTTTTTCCTTTTTTTTTTACAACATTGTACGTTCTGTATCTATTAATAACTGAAACCTACTGTGTGGGAGGCTACATTTGAAAGTTTACATTTATAGTTCATTATGCCTGTAGCATAAATTTCCAAAACCGTGCCATGCTGTTATGTGGTAAAAGCCCCTGGCATTCGGTGTCAGTAGGATTCCATTAGTCAGCTTTAGGTGACTTTACATGCCTGAACCTTTTAAAGTAGGACTCCACACTCATTACCAGTAATGGCTTCAGCCAGCCCTGACCCACCACAGAAAAGGGACTGTGGTGGAATAATTTGGAGTTTGCTAAAAGGCTCCCTAACATAATATCCATGTTAAGGAGCATGTCAACAGATACTTGTGTGCGACAGATAGCTCATGGTGGAAGTGGAGTTATAAGGTACTAATGTGTGACAACACAATAACATTTTTTAAAAGAACTTTTCTGATTCCGCGCCAGGGAGATGATGATAATATTTGACCTGTTCTCTCCTTTATTACGACGTGTTATTGTCAGACTGTCATGGAAGGAGAGGTGAGGTTTTTTTTTTTTTTATCTTGATGCTAAGGGATGGTGTCATCCCCATGGTGACTGACTCAATTACAGTATCAGCTCTGTGACATTACTTGATCTGTAGATCAGTTTCAGGTTGGTGTCAGACAAAGCGGAATTCTTTGAGCAATACTGTGCGATTTTGTCAAAGAAAACCACTCAAAAAATGTTTTATGTTGACTGCTCAAATAAAGTGTCAGCAGATGCAGATTGCCACTAGAATACTGGAAGAAGTTAGTTAACATATTTTCTGGTGATGGTCCCACAAGATTATTTATGATTACAATGTAGACATCATCTTCAGTGCTTTTTGAATTTCTGGTGAATTTGAAAGTAATATTCAAGCCCATATTTCGCATTTTTCCCCCTATAAGAAACTGAGCAGTGATATTTCAGCTTTAAAGAATGTGGGGAGCTTCAGGTACAGGGCCTAAACAGAAATATCTTTAAGTTTCAGCTTTGAAGCATGCTATGTCCATCACTTGACGCCCCTTCAGTCTGTATCAGTCGACATTCACAACATTCTTCCTTATTCAGAAACAGGAATCTGTTTCCTCCAAGCTATAATGTCGCACTCATGAAAAGTTTTATCAAGATTGTGCAAAATATAAAGAAGATACAGAAGGTGGGAGTTTTCACAGGATCAGGATATATTTTCTTATTCAGTGCTGACTTGATTTCATTATTTTATATTTGATTCATATTATCAGTGTCCTATTTATTGTAATAACGTGAGAAATCTAGGTGTTATTTCTCCGGTTTCTTGTTTTGGGAAAAGTGGTTAAGTTCTTAAATGCTTACAGAGCTCGATGAGGCCCTCTGAATGGGAACTATTATGTGAAATAAATATTCCCATTTAACGTATCTTATATTTCTTGTGCTACTTTGGATGAGAATTCACACAATCCATATAATCTTTAGGCAGCACTGAGACCTTGAATAACTTGGAGCCACTGCATCAACAATACTCTCTCAAGAGTGCTGAAGTTTATTTTCAGGCATACAAAGTGTAAACATTAAGTCTGTAAAGTCAGTATCCCATTCATTTGCAATAGACATCTATCTATTCAAGGTGAAGCTAACAGCCAATACAATATCACCAGGCTGTCTTTAGGCCTGCTTAACCACCCTGGTCGTCCTGTTTTACAGCCTGAGCACAGCAGAGAGAAGCAACTACAGAAAAGGAAATATGAATAAGTCAAAGTTATACCTCTGTCATATGTTCAGTTCACATTTAGACTAAACTGTCCATTATTACAGTGATAACATGTTGGTTTGTTTGGTTTTTCGCATTGACACCATGCAAAACCAGAGTGTGAGGAGATGAGGGTGTGGGATGACCGTAAAAAGAGCTGAGATGTTACTGCAGGGAAGCCCAAAAAGAACATCAACGAGAAGCAATGGCCAAGTAAAAAATGTTTGTGATGGCATCCCTCACGGTGGAAAGTGGAGGTGTTTTTTTTCACATTTACTGGATAATAGCAGCTAGACTGGGTTGAAGAGGAGACCATTTCTTCATCTTCGGCTGGAAAACTGGATCGATAAATTTGAGTGATATATTTGGCTCACTGATTATTCATTGTTGAAGCAGTATGTGTGGCCGTGTAATGTACTGAGAGGAAAGCTCTGGGTATCACACTTACTTAGCCTTGAGCAGTATGCTTTCCAGTGCAGCACAGGCATGACAATAACATGCCCGCCACAATCGTGTCAATTTGTAATGTACGTTGTGTGAATAGATCTCATGTTTTGACTGGCTGCCATGTGTTGACTGTCATTAGTTCATTCTTATATGCAGCGCATCTAGGTCAAGGTTTGTCATTCTGTAACTTTAGAGTTCACTGTGAGAAAATTCTTTAGAAATGCATCTTGTGTGCAGCTAGAAATGATATAACGGTAAAGCCATACACATCCCAAGCCTCGAATGTGCTAGACAGAAAGAAATTGGCAGTGAAAAAGCAGTTGGCGCACAGTATATTTAAGACCTTTTCATATACATGGGTCAAAATCCACCTCTGAATCAGTTTATTCCAGTTGTCAGTTAATGATGAAGTGTTGTAACTTACTTAAAATTTCACCCACTTCCATTTACTCCAATTATCCTACATTTCCCAGGATTTTGACAACCCCCGAGTGAACGGTAGGAGCTCTATACTGTCCAGCTCAGGGGAATGCATGCATGCATGTGTAAATTTAGCTGGCTTGACCACTAGTTTGTGAACACTGAGGCTAGATCTGTCCCTAGATCCAGCTCTAGTTATTGCTTGTATTTCAGACAGCTTAGGGAAACAGTAATGGTTATAGTCATGACATGGAAAAAAGCAGATTTAACAAAGCAGGTATCGTAATGTAACGTATGCAACTTTATTACAACTTTACATACAGCTCTACATTGGTCTAGACCACACTCAAGGCCCAGTTTCCTCAAACACAGAGATATTTTCCTACAGTCCTTCTTATTTCTTCTCAAGCTCCAGTTGACTCTCATCCTCTGACCAAATGATGATGAGAGCTTAGACTTCATCTTTACTCAATAAAATAAAATACAATAAAATGTTTCTACTACAACACAAATTTAAATGACAACTGGGTCTTGTTGGCAGCGTGTAACCAATCAGTCAGAGATGAACAGTGTAGCAGTCCTTCCCGCCAGGTCCTGTTGGTTCCCATGAGTCCCACATGTCAAACAGAGGCCATAAAATCAACTGAAACCACTGGACCTGGACCCTTGAAGAATGGGAGATCCAAAGTTCTCGTTTTTATACCCAAAAGAGACTCAGAGAAAAACATCCCCATGATCACAGTTGCGTCCCTTGTGTTTTGAGGCCACAATCAGACAGAACTTAGTTTCTCTGCCTCTTGGATTTCTTGCTGTAAGGTTGTTGGACGTTGGTGCAAAACGGTAGCTCTACAAAGAAGACTCTGTTGTTTCATTTTCACAAGCCGTGCCC
Source organism: Myripristis jacobus (assembly GCA_900302555.1). Lineage (NCBI taxonomy): Eukaryota > Metazoa > Chordata > Actinopteri > Holocentriformes > Holocentridae > Myripristis > Myripristis jacobus. The sequence goes on from OMLB01003472.1 coordinate 17,865, forward strand.
AATATTTTATGCTCATGATTTCTACTTTAGACTGCTGAAAAAAAAATCTGCTATGAAACTTCATTGCAGCTGCCTTGGGAATATCTTTATATGACATCACATTGTCTACGTTTGGCTTGGAAACAAAGAAAATATATCACAGCATACAGCATGATGGGCCAGCACACTGATACATTTAGTAGTAATGTAACACTGTTAAAGTGGCCCCCATGCCTTGGTGTGTGATGTAGAAACACAGCATTAGTCACCATTCAGTCATGTCTACTGTATCAGTGAGCCAGAGCAAGACAACAACCTGCACATAACCAGTGACAACCAAGGAAAACTGCTTTGGTATGAGGAAAAATTGACCATTTTCCATCATTCTGTGTTGATCAAATTTTTATTTTACAAAGCTGAACATATCTTTGAATGGTCACTTGCTCGTTACAGCTCTCCGTCTTCATCAGAAGGTTAATGCTTGGAATAGTACAGCCAGTGAGCCCATGTGACGTAAAAAGATTTTTTTTTTTTTTTTTTTTTTTTGGGAACTGCTGCCTGCCTTGAACTCCAAGAGCCTTTCTTGCCTCACTCAAGTGTTATTGTGCATAATTATACACAGTTACACAACACTGGGCAAAGGATACTGTGCACTGACCATTTTCGGTCTTCTATTGACAATTTTCAATTTAAGAAATATCCTCTTTGTGCATGGGTGTAATTGGTAACATGCAACCTTGAATAACAATTAGTATCTCTTATACAGTAAATAGATGACAGCAACAGTTTGGCTTCATGGATTACAGAATATAGATTATAGAAATATAGAATACATAAAAGAACACAAATGTGTTGTAATTTGGTTTAATAAAATAAGCACAACAATGCAACAATGCTACTCTTTTCTTTGTGTTAATATAAAACACATCTAATTTGACCATATCTGATCCATAACAATACAGCCATTTTTTTCTTTCATTGTTGGCTGGCAGGAGTGTCAGAGCTTGAGAGGAGGCCCTTGCTTTCTCCCAGATCACATCTGACCTGATTTTGTTTCAACATCTTTAAACAGGAAGGGGCCATTGGGATGCTGTGAACAGTAGATTCAACCCACCATGGCAGTACATTTGATGTACTATGTGTAAAAAAAAAAAAAAAAAAAAAAAAAAA
>OMLB01003472.1:19033-34363 GCA_900302555.1 Myripristis jacobus
GTAATATGTTAAAAAAAAAAAAAAAAAAAAAAAAGCATTTAGATCAGGTTGCAGTAGATTTCTCTCATAAATTTGGAACAATGGTGTCTTGTTGAAGCGCCTGATGACTGTTTCTCTTTCAGTGGGTGGTTTGGTTTTACAGTGAGTTCCATACATTTCAGTCTTTTGTTCTCAGAGGAATTTAGTATCGTCAGTAAAAGGGAGAAGACAGATGAAAGCAAGTGGCAAAGTTAAAAACACTCATCCACAATAATATGGTTTTGGTCTCCTATCTGAATACCAGATGTTTGTGTGATGTATTTACCGCCTGCCGGACAAGCCGAGGCTCTGGAGTGTGTGCCTTCCATTCTCACCTAGCCCATTTTTATTTTTTTATCAGAGAATAATGATTTAAAACAAGGTCATTTTGATCCTCTGCCTCAATAGGCCTCAATTAAATATTCATTCATTCTGATGTGGCCTCTTCGGCAGCTTCTTTGGGTATGTGTGTTAAAGAGACAAAAGGCTGTGCTTTTGATTATACAAGCTTGGCCCTTTTCAAAGACATCAGGCGCGATTATATAGAGTTAAACAATCTTTTTACTGATCAACAGAGTTGTTTGTAAAATGTTTACTTTGGCTAGGATTGGTGTTTTTGTCCTTGAATGTGAAAACAAGAACAATCAAGTCAGTGCATGGTTTAATCAACCTGTATCTCTAAGGCGAGGATGCTGTGGGCTTATGCCACTATTTATAGGACTGGTTTATGTTGTGATGAGACATCTGCAATTTTAACGTCAGCTATGCTGTCCGTCTGCAGCCAGTGACCCTTCTATGGCTGTGAATTAGAATGTATATTTGCCTAAATAATGCCTCAGAAATCACAACATCAATCAACATCATCAGTAAGATATTAAATAATAGTAACTGAAAATGCCTCAAGGATTCATCATGCTGCTTCATGCTAGTTTACAACACAAATACATTCTGCTCTATATGCCAGACTTTATTCTAGTAGATTGCCAAAGCAGTTATAACTACCGTTGTTACTGTACTTTCCTAAATTTTATTTGTAATATCACTTCTACCTGAACAATCCATCACAAGGATTGCTGCTTTTGGGGTAGTTTTTTTTTTTTTTTTTTGCTGTCAATTAAAAATGTTGCTCTATGTTCTAAAAGTTGAGAACATTTTTGGTTCAAATCTGGACTTCTGACTTCTCATATGACCTGGATGGAAGTACCACAGCTTTGACTGATAAAGACACATCAAATGGCAAAACTTTACCTCAACCCCCAGTGAAGCATTTATGAATACAAACACTTAAGAATGTTTTCTAACACATCATAACATATGATAACCATAGTGATAACCACATATGAGTATATCATTACCATGTTTACATATTATAAACAAAGTAAATTCACAATTTTGGAGAGTATACCAAACAGTTCTCTCCAGAAATAGTGAGTTGACTGTATATAAATATTAAAATTATGTACCATTATATTTAAGTGATACATCATTGTGTGTTGTGTTAATACACCATTTATTCATGTTTAAGGGGTGGGGGTTGGAGTGGGTTAAAATAAAGTGTAACCCATAAAATTACTTCCAAGAACCAAAATGGGTCATACGTCACCTTTTATAATAATATTTTACAAATATATATGTAGTAACTTAGTAACTGAGTATTTAAGGTTAGCTGCTCTTTTACTTGAGTTGTTGACACAGTTACAAATGCACTGATCCATCACCTGCTTATTTCATTTCAAAAAAAATATTTCCATCATCTGTCCACCCTTATAAGCATCATACTTTCAAGAGAACTACCCCTGCAAATGACCCCAATCAAAGATGTATTGCATGTTTTTTGCAAAGATTTGGGCTGATTATTATTCGCCATAAGCATAGAAGTTACTAATTCTATTTATTTATTTATTTATGAAATTTTGTGCTCATATCAGCAAAAACTCATAACATGCAGGTAATACTGTGGTCACTGAAGATGTATGTGCTGAACTAAAAACAAGAGTGCACTGTCAAATGAACCATCGTGTTACAGTACATCATTTTAAAAGCACAGAAAAAAAAGACTGTATTGTTCAAAAGTTTAGGTGGATGATAGTTGCCGCTGCATTCGTTTCATAAGTTAGCGTCCACTTCTGGACAAATGTGAGAGCTCTGATAAGTCTTATTATTTCCTTGCTCTATATGGAACGTATCTTGAGCCCTGACATTACATTTATTACTTGATTCAGCAAGTATCTGAAAGCGCAGTGGAGGGAACAATAGGTCCAGGGATGATTTGCACATGAATGACAGCAGTGAATGAGAGAGTGTGTTACAGAGGAAGGCTGTCTCTCCATAGTCGGGGCGCCAAGCCGGGGCAGCAAGGTTTGCTCCCCTCTGCCCCCCACTCCAAAGACCAGGTGAGATTCTCTGACACAAAGGGCCAAATAAAAATCTGCTCAGCCTGGATGCCTAAAACCCTTATTATGTTGATGGTATAGGGAGGATTTCAATAGGCGTGAAACAGCCCTGAGTTGATCCTGTCTGCAGCTGGATACCTTGTCGCTGTGAGCTGCGGCTACATGTCTGCAGGGCATCTGATCATTTCACTGCAAGCAGTTATTTTTGCAATATAATATTTTAAATTGTCATAGCCTGGTCTCCATTTGCTACAACCTTCATTTCAAACTTAATAGCACCTCTATATCAATATTCACCCCAAGGCTAATGGAAAATAGAAATCTTGACATTTTGGCAAGTTTTGGACAAACGAGTCTCTTCATTTGTTTTCATTTTGTCTTAAAATCGTCCAATTAGTAAGTTTTTGTGTGTGTGTTTAACATGCCCTCATTGAAAGCAACTGTGATAATAGCTAAGTAGGGAGACTGATGGAGTCATAATGTTTATTCCATTAATATGTCCTTAAGATGTGAATGGTGAGGTATGGTAAAACTCTAAAATGGGCACAATTGCTGTTTGCAGTTGAGAAATGTTGAGTATCAGTGGGCTTGTTGGGTCACACCTGTCTTAGCTGACAAAAAGAGTCTGATCAAAACACAGCCATTACACTGTAGCCAGATAGATGCTGCATTTACAGTCTCAGATACACATAGATCCAGATACATTAGCACTACACAGAAAATACTCAATTTACTGAGCCTACTTTCATATCAACATATTTACATCATCCCATGTTTTATTTTTTTAACTTCAGCACTTAATTAAAAAATAAAGTCATGTTTCATTACCTGGTTGGTCGATGACATTTTCACTCTGCTAAATGTTCCACCATCTTTCACGGCTGCTGAGTGACAACAAGCAGAAACTTGACAGCTTGGAATAAGAAATTAACCCTCTAGAATTCAAAACATGAAGGTATTCCTTTAATGCGTCACATGACTAAATCAAAATTATTGTGGAGTTTAGTTAGTTGCATTTTTGTGCCTTTTTACCATTTAGGTTCTCACTGCCCATTTGCAAGTAAACCAGAGCTGATAAACAAAATTTTGGTGAACTGTCACTTAGTTACTGAAGGTAGAATTTTTTACCACAGGGTGACGTTGATATAAATCCAATTCCAGTAACTGAGCATGAGCTGAGTATAAATGACTCGCCTGGCCCCCTTTTTCGCAATTTACCTTCTCTGGTGTTCATGCCAGTTAAGTACACATGAAGAAATAGCTGTGTATGAGCATCAGGCTGTGGTTTGTCATCAGTTCCTCTTGTTTGCCAGGCATTTCCACCCGGCCACAGCTAGACCACAGCAGTAAACGCTCCAGAGGCTGAACAAACCGCTCCAAACACACTTTGTGTAAGCATGTTCTACATCTCGGATTCCCAATCCCACCCAACTCTGGCCTGTGACTGTGATCCTGGGGCTGAGGTGACAACAAGGGCATGCTGGGTAGCCATAATGAAGAGACCCAAACTGGAGTTGTGGTCAGAGAGCTCTAACTCCAGACTGCCAGATTCCTGCTTGAGATGCTTCAAATCACATTATAATTAACCATATTTAGGATGGAGTGCAGAGTCCCTGCTTAGAGCTATTCCCGTGATCCCATATCTCTCTCTCTCTCTCTCTCCCCCCTCTCTCTCTTGTCAGATGGGGTAATTAATATGGAAAGGCATCATATTCTACAAATTCCTATGAGATGCGCTTGCCAAAGCTGTTAAAGCCAAGTAGGCAAATTAGTATTCATGCAGGTTTTCCTGTTGCAAGTCAGTTTTCCCTGTGGGACCAAGTAGTAGATTGGGTAGACAGGCAGCGCTCATCCTTGATTATGTGAGCAGAATGCCACCATAGCACCGAAGCGCAGCAGGAAAAGAAAAAAAAAAAAAAAAAAAAAAAACATTCCTTAGGCAGTAAATCAATTTCTGTGACCTGCTAAATGGAATTGACTACACAGTAATTCTTTAACCCTGTGTATGAGGGAGAAAACACATTCCGAGGTGGAATGATTACCAGCTATTATACAAATCCATGGTTTCTGTATCAGTTAATAACCATTTACAGCAAAATTATACATACGCCATGAATCAGCGGCAATAAACAATTGCTTTAATGCACTAGTCATGTCTTTGTTTAGTCAATTAACTGGATCTCAGAAACCACCCATTATTCAAAATGGTAAAATGGCTTGGTAAAGAGTTTTTTTTTTTTGCTTTTAGATGCATTGAAATTTGTATGTAAATTGAGATGTTAATATTTCAGCTTGTACTGAATACTAGATATGGCCTTTGATATTATGGTTCATACACCATAGGATTCCCTGGGCACTTTTCACAGCGTTAGTACACATAAAATGCTCTGGCTGTTATGCATCCACATCATTGCACCTTCAGTGTTTTTACATGAGCACAGCAAAAGTTAGGAATCTATGTGCATTACATTGTCAAATATTTGTTTGAAGCTAGATAATGTGCCATTTACAAACAGCATAACAAACAGTAGATACACTGCTGTGCCTGTACATGCTTCAGACATCATAACCAAATTCAAATAAGCACATTAAGCTGGTGTTTTATGCATACAAATGCACCATATCATTTCCTCAAGGAGTCTGCAGTTTCAAAACTTACTTCTCTGTCCATCCAGTCTTCCAAAACACTAGCTCATCTGACTGTATATTTATCCCTGGACTAAACTTGACCAGTTGTCAACAGGCCCAGAACATGGGTTCTGACTTTGGCTGGATTAATTAGCAGTCCGTCCTCTTCAGACAGTTCCCCAGTCCTATTAGACCCAGCTCAGCAATCTGGCGGGAGGTAATTCGGTGCTCCATGCACACAGGGCGCAGCATTGACACCTTATGCTCCGTGATTGAAGGCAATCTCCTGGGGACGGCGCTAAATTTATTCATGGTACGCTCTCCCTCAGCCACAAGAGACGTGTCTCTGCCCGCCTGCCACACATCCACAGATTTCCTGCTCTGCATCTTTCCCTGAATGCACAAATAATACTAAATGATCTGAGGGACTTGTTACAGTGTCTTCTATTCCTATCCATGTGTGGACCTTGTGATCTCTGGGTGAGCGAGATACTGCTACTCAGCCTCCAGGCCTCTGAAATGGAGACAGTGTAAAGTGTCAGGCTATCATGAACTTTACTGCATTTACAAATCTTCACCCCCACAAACCATTTTGTTCTCTCCTTATCCAGAGGGAATACATGTGTTAACATACGCACGCACACACACATGTGGCTGATTGGTGCAGCTGGGTCACAGGAACTGGCATTAATGTAATTCCTTGTTGATGGCTAAAATCTGTTGATAATAGAGATGTTAGCAGAGGTGATCAAAGCAGATTAGCCTAAGACAGTGGGGGGATTGGTTGGACTCCCTGTCATTAACGCAGGCTGCTGTCTGGGAGCCCGGCACGCTCCCGAGTTCTCGCTGAGGGAATACAGGGTCAGCCATTAGCATGGAGGGGAAATGCTAATGCTCAACTTGAATCAACAGACCCCTGACTGCCTGCCATCATTTATTTACTGCTGAGGTTTCAAAGCCATTATTAGCCAATGACACGAACGGCTGGCACATGAACTGTGGTTCTGTTGCAATTTGTGGGTAGCTTTGCAGGGCGCAAGAGGGCTGCTTCCAAGGAATGACCTTTTGTCATGATAGGGGCAGCAATGTTAGTCTGCATATATCTACACATAATTATGTTGGGGTTTTTTTTGTTTTGTTTGTTTTTTGTTTTTTACGATGTATCGTCACAATTAACAATAACCTGCAAGTTCAGTACTTAATGTTACTTTTATTGTTAAATGGGTTTTCTGCAGCGGTTACAGGGCAATTTGAACCTTTGTGCCTGATGTTTTATCAAGTGCCCATGCAGAATGACACGTCCCTAACCCTAACCCTTAAATCAGTTAATCTGTAAAACCCATGTTAAAGCTGCGTTCCCATAGGCCTGTTAGCCTTTTCTGTGACAAATCTTAACCTTAAGCATGCCTGCCATTACAAGCTGAGAATGTGACACGAAGGTGAAACTGCACTGCAAGATCACAATAGCATTTCTGAGCGCTCTGTGCATGCCCTTGGCTCTCGTGGAGATAAAAAGAAACACTGGCCCAGGTAAATGCATATGAGAGCCATCACTCCTGAGGCTGCAAACTTGTTTGGAGTTATTGTATCACCAGAGCAGAAGAGGCAAACAAGTGCCCTCAAGTCTTGCAGCGCTTGAGTGGGAAGAGGTATTTTGACAATTAGCCCTATGAATTTGGTTCCCCCCACCCCTGGCATCAAAACCTAAGTGCTATTAATATTTTTGTTACACAATACACATCAGAGAAGCAATGCAACAAAAATGAGAATGTGGCATTATTCAGCTGGAGCTGTTTATATTTGTGCTGAATTTACCACTCACCATGTTCACTAGCTTCTGATGACAATATCTAGCACAAACTCTTACACTGTTTGCCTGTATTACAGTGAAATACAATTATTTGCACTGCAGTGCCAAAAGTGAAAATGTTTTTCAAGTGATAATATTACAAGCAAGGGCATTGTTGAGACAGAGCTAAGACATGAAATATGAACTGAGCACATTCCATAGGTTTATAGTCAAATCAATCAGTCGGTATGAGCAAAACGAGGCTGGACAGACAGAAGTCAAGTGTATAAACAACTTCCCTCTGGTTGTATTCTTGTCACATGTGACATGTGCACTCACATGCACAAAAACAAATGAGTGGCCCACCCGCCAATCCACAGGCTAGTATAGAGTAGAATTGAAATTTCTAAACTCCTCCTGGTCCTGTAGCCAGAACTTGCCAAAATTTGTCAGACCTGCCAGATGGCCAGCCTGGATGTGTTTGTTGTAACTGGAGTCGAGGACAATTATGTCAGTATCTGCGACGATAAGATAAGATGAAACTTTATTGACTTCCTTGGTGAATTAGGATGCTGCAGCAGCAAAGGCTGTCAGGACAAAGCAAAGAAAAACGTAATATAAATAAGATATTAAAAGTGGAGGCTACACAACTGTCAATTTCATGTTACTGTATGAATCACAGTGTAAAGCAAATAGGATGACACCAACATGTGCAAAATAGCACCACTAATAAAAGTTATCAGAACAAAAAATAATCTACAAGATTCACTGATTTTCTCTACCTGCTTTTTACTTTTCAAGGTGAAGGTTGGTGAAGGTGAAGGTTCAAGGTGAGTATATCCCAGCATACACTGGATACAAGTAAGGGAAACGCCCAGGACAGATTGCCAATGGGGGCACCCCGGTGGCTCACCATATAAGAGCGCATGCCACATACCAAGGCTGAGTCCTGATCACAGCTTTCTGGGTTCAAACCTGACCTCAGGCCCTTCGCTGCATGTCGTCCCCTCTCTCTCTCCTGCCTTTCCTGTCTCTCTCTACTGTGACTGTCAAATAAAGCAGAAATGCCACAAAAAAAAAACAAACACCCCAGCTCACAGTGAACCATTGTGGAGGACTTTCTCAGGATATCTGTGGGTTTCAGAAAGCCAAATTTACAGTTGAGAAATGTACCTTTTTCACATTAAAATAAACAATCAGGATATTTCTGGTCCCGCTCACACCTTGTGGGGAAACTTACAATTCATGGCCTTTGTCTTGTCTTCCTTCCAAGTCTGCCTCAACTAGTTTTTTTCTTGAAGTAAAGCATTTGTCAATACTACTATCTAACTTTATAGGTTGTATCAGAATGGAACATGACTGAAAATAAACCTTACAGTTAACAGTTAACCAGCTAACAAACTGAGACCTTTAAGTATTTATTTAAGAAGCTTTAATACTTTAAGGCTTTCCATTTACTGTTTCAGACTTGTCAAGCACCCGCTGATACCATTTCTCCATAAACCATGCTCACACAAAGGAAGCTAGTCCTGCACTCAAACATTCTTGAAACAATTTAGTGAAAAAATAGGGCCTCATCTTCCTAATACCACACCCCTCCTAGCTCCAACTCCCTCTTTTTCATTCCACTTCGCCCTATTTCAACACCCTTTCCCTCTTTCCCTCTCTCTCTCTGCATGCAGCTGAGAAAATAGGCCCGCTGTCTTTAGATCAGCCTCAACTATGGGCTCCAGGTCAACTTCCATGGTTTCCTGACACCGTACACCATCAACAGCCAAATGGAGGGAGAGGATAGACAGGCAGAAAGGGAGGAATAGTGAAAGAAATGAGAAAAAGAGGGAGCAAAAGCAATTTTAAAAAAAGCCATACGAGACACAGTGAGAGCAAGAGAGAGGGGATGAAGATAGAACAAAAGAGAAAATATCCACAGATCTCCAAGATCCGGGCTAAAAACATCTGGTTTGAGATTCAAGAAAAAGAAGTTGATTACATGACTTTTTCCCTAAAAACACAGAGGGGGGATTGTTGGGAGAACTGCTGCTGCAGCACTTTGGACTGGCTACAGTCCAAGGTCTGTCCATCCCGAGAGGATTTCCTCATGAGGAAATACATGAAAGATGTCAGTCAAACTAGACTTGAAACTCACTTAAACGTCTCTCCACATTAAAACATTAACACCTTGTACATTTTAATACAATATAATACAAATAACAATTACAAAACTATAGCGCAAGGATTTTTAAACATTTTGGAAGTTGATGAAACTAAGAAACCTTCCAATAAAAACATACACAAACAACCTAAAAAATACCTTTTAATAAAGGGTGAATTAAGATTCACCCAAGGCACACAATCTATTTGATGAATTAGAATTTCATGCTTTCTCAAAATCTGTTCTGAGAAGAAATATGCAAATATAAGGCAACTATGTTTTGCCAAACTTTTGTTTATTTTTTTTTCCTTCAGCTAAATGCTGAGTTTACATTAGCTCACCTGTAAATACGTTTCATGACCCTGGGGTACAAAACCAGATGCCTGTCAGTGTGAAAATAAGACAGGGTTTTCTTCTTTAAAGCCTGACTTTTAGGATATACAAGCATGTTATCCAACAGTGCTGAATGACAGGTATGTGCACCACATCCCTAGTGGAGAATGTGCGCCCTGCATCCTAACAGTCTTGAAAGACTTGTTTTTCACTTGTTCTGCTGGGGGAAAAAAACTCTGAGACACCTCAATTTCATGTAAGGCATTAACCTGCGCAACATTCCAGCAATAGCGGACCAATTTCAGCAGATTATGCCCTCTATAAAAACTGAAAAATTACAATATACATATTTCAAGAGTACATGTTCCAGAATAAAGAATTTATTGCAACGTTTCGGTCATCGGTCTATGACCGAAACGTCGCAATAAATTCTTTATTCTGGAAGTTGGCCAGTGTGCGGGAATTTTTTCTTCAATTACTTTGGACTTGTTTGTCCTTTTCCGACGCACCTGCCCGAGTAATAGATGTGCGAAGATTTTTGCTGTTCAAGAGCACATGTTCAACATAGAATTAACCCAAGTAGAGGCATGCATTTCACAGGCCATCGTCTACTTTTTTTTTTTTTTTTTTTTAATTGTGCTTCTACATTTTTTCTTCTGCACTTCTGCACCATGCAAAAATTACAACCACAAAAGCCAGAATTGCATGGAAGAAAAAAGCCTTTTTTCTCCAAATTTTTCATGGCAGACCACTTAAATGTCTTCTTGAACATCAGAAAAGAGAAAGCGGGGGAGAGAGACAGAAACAGAAATGACTACAAAGAAGGTTGCCATAGCCCTATACTGCTGCTAATAGTAGCTGTTGCCCAAGTACCCAGTCAAATGGAGATAAATCAGCAGCCAGAAATATATGACCCATACACTTCACAAACCAGGATCTAGGCCAGCATAATTAGAGAGAAGTAGGTAGCTTGTCTTGATCAAAATTAGACCAGAATTCACAATGAGCTCCACTTCTGAGTTTGCTTCAGCTTTATTAATGTACTCATTTCATTCAAGTTAGACAACTATTAGTTGTTTTGAATATCTTATCATTTGTTACATTTGGTTCAGTTTTAAATCCACTTGCCCTCACTTAAAAATAACACCACAAAACAAAGCAAACCACAAGAGATTTTATCTCTGTGGGTCAATCTATTCAGAGCCTTCCATAAGCTCATTCTTTACAGTGTGAGGCTAAATATCTGAATCTAAGGAATGTGCATTGATAACACTTGCTGTCCTGTCACTGCTTTTCAAAGCACATAAAAAACATATATGCTACATAGTTGAGTATATGTTGATAAGCCTTCTAGACTACAACATGAATTTTACCAGAAAGGAGAAGGGGCATATTGTTTATTTTTCAGCAGGGTTCTGCCTTTGCTTTCAAACAGATCCACGGTAAAAACCACACCAGTGAGTTATACAACCAAACTACTTTTAGGAGGCTAATAAAATGCATACATCATAATACATGCTTATAATCATGTTAACAATATTACTGAAATACTTTCTAAATGCCTGTGCACGCAAGAGATACAAACCTAAACAACAAATGTGGAAGATATAAATGTAATGCATGGAAAACCCTGTCTCTGTTAAATAAAGGAGAAAGAAGAGACTATCCTTCTTTTCTTCCCCTCCCTTCTGCCCTGTTGACCACATTCCTATCCTCCAGGGATGACTGGTTATGTAACCATCTGGCTGTATACAGAGTGAGAGAAAAAAAGAGAGATTCAAAGAGGAAAAACAGGTAGAGCATGGGTGGGCGTATTCTCTCCAAAATGAACACCTTATTTTCTTGTGCCAATGTACCACACCTGAATCTGTCTATCTTCGTTTCAGCTCACACAGACTTCACTGGCCAAACACTGTCGCTCAAAATAAATGCCTGCAAAGCCACACAACACTCCCTCTGCCTCTTGACACTGTTGTGGTTAGCATTTTAAGTTGGGAAGGGCTGTCTAATAATACCTTCAAGATGACAGCAAAGACGTGACACTCCTTTACAGCAGGGCATGTTGAGGCTTGAAAAAACCCCACATTTCCGTTATTTAATACAAAGGACTCTTCACGTTTGGCTCAACAACTGCATGCAAGGCAATGGCTCTTAAACAAGTTGGTTGCAGTATTGTTAGCTTTGGACAGTAAAGCAAATCACCCGTATATCAGTCTGCAGCAACAAAGCTAGTTATATATCAACCACCATTATAAATAATAATAATAATAATAATAATAATAATAATAACGTGCTAAAATGTGAAATTGTAATTACATTGGATAGCCAACGACACCTAACGTTGCCATAGTTTTCACACACACAAGAAAGGTAAAGTGACTAAAGTCATCAACAATGCCCGCTAAAGTTAGCCAGGGGAAGCTAACGAGCTAGCCTAGCATGCGAACAAAGCTCAGTGGCGTCAAATGTCCTTGTTTTCTCCAGTCGGTGACAGAGCTCATTCTGGTTTCTTTCTACACTCACGGTTCTACTTACACGACAGTTCTCGAAATCATCCACGACACCATGATTTCCTTCAGTGCAGTGTAAGGTTAGCGACAGAGGTAAGGGAGAGGCCCCAGGTGGTGAGGAGACACGGTAGCCAAGCGGCAACGTTAATGGCTAGCCGCACTGCTGCAAACTTCAGCCAAAACTTCGGCGAACGTCTTCTGGACGAGCTAGCTACTCCGCTGACGTTCAGCTAATGAACATGCCCGAAAAAACGTCCGCTTTCACAGTCCTGTCTGTGCTGCCATGGGTGAAGAATGCATCTATCCAGTTTGGTTTTTTGCTGTTTTTCATCAGTCCTTTATCTCCTCCGGGTCTCTTATCTTCCCTCTCCTCTCTCCTCTGCTCAGTTCCTGGCAGCCGAACGGTGCTTCGACAGCCAGTGACGTTAGTAGGAAGGAACGACTTCCCCAGGCCTGCTATTGGCTACTTTTGTCTGTTTACACAAAAAACGAATTTTCATTGGCTAGCACGGCAGACCCATGTGATTTTTACGTTTGACAGCGATTTCAACTTCAGCGATTTCGATTCTTATTGGTCTATTTTCGATTCGTGGCGACTTTTAACCAATCAGCGAGCGGAGAGGTGAGGCGAAATTGTGGCTTTTCCCAGCGTGGTTGTTGCACGGAAGCACAGCAGGGTAAAACCCTCACTGGTCTCTAAAAAAAAAAACAACACACACACACACATAGGCCACTCAAATCGTCTGGTGGGAAAGAGCTATTTGAAGAGCACACATAAACAGAGATTCTCTCTTGTTGCTACGCAAACTACACTTCCTTGTAAATAAATTTCATTGTGGAGTGGTTTCGAGCCTCAGAGAAAAGACAGCTGTATAGTACCACACATATACCAAAGTGCAGACCAGTGGGGCCTGTCCACATTAAAGATGAGCAACAATAAACTTGCTTGAAGGAGGCACTGGAAGCTGTTTTCGTGTGCATAGTCCAAAGAAACTCTCAGTTGTAAATCAGAGATTCAATCATGAACCTTTCCAAAATCCTGAAAACTGACTGTTGTCACCTGGAGTTCTACTCAGGAAACATAATATTAAAATAATACTGTGATTCATTTTTGGTTCCCTAGCTGGAGTTTATTTTTAATTACTGGGGAACAGTGCTGAATTTTGCAAATTATAAAAGATATTAAGACCAAAGTTACAATTTTATAATATTTTTGTACTTTCAATTGCAGAAATTGAGCTAAAGCAATTGTGAAATACTATGATATAAATAAGCCCTTTGCTAGCTGCTAAATCAAGCTTTCAAAGCATTGCTTTGTTCTTTGCACTCCACTCTGCCACACTGCCACACTGCTTATAATTATAATGAATGAGGAATAGCCACTGACTTTTTTTTTTTTGCGCTTGTCATAAACTGCTAGATAAGATGACCAACATGATGCCTGAAATGCAAATGTTATACAGAGTGTTTTTGTTCTTGCTCGTTACATAAACCGCACCAGTCTTGAAGTTGTAATCATATTCATCGCAATTTTCCATACAATGCACTTGGCAGATACAAACCCCATCTGTGAGCTTCAGCATGTGTTTGAGTGTGCACATGCATGTGTGTGTGTAGATCGACATACGTGTGAGCACATATGCACACGTGTGTGTGTGTGTGTCTGCAGCCCTGAGTGTATGATTGTGGCTTTGTATATTTGCAAATATACACGTTTGTTGTATGTGTATGTATGCATTCATGTGTGTGGTCTGTGTGTATGTGTTTTGTGTGTGTGTGGGTGGGTGTGGGTGGGTGGATGGGTGTGCAAGCGATGGCTGAGGTCCATAGCTACTTGATATTCATGAAGGTGGCTGCTGCAGTGTGCAGCAGTGAGAGGGAGATTCCCAGTAGAGCCTCTCTGGTCACACAGCCTGTTTGAGACGCCATCAGAGGATCACAGCTGAACACAAAACACATCCACACCAAACAAACATCTGGTACACTGAAAATATATTACCCTATGCTTTACAGCTAACTGCCACACCAGCCAAGAGAGCAGCACATGGAATATCAATCCTGTACCAATATCAGTGTCTGCTGATGAATAGTTCAGTTCAGCAAAATATGTCTTCATGAGATCCAAAAGAAGACTCAATCATGAAGTTAGATAAATAGCCCAGCATGCTACTGAAGACACAGTTGGACACATGTGCTGCCCATGATTTGTCTCAGTACATGCTTTAACAGTCTCAGGACGCACTCACATTAGGCCCAGTTGTTCCGTATCGTTCTGAAGCACGAATGCCCCCCTCCCCTGTCCCCCGCTGGCCTGCACTCACATTACCCCAACCCCAACTGTACTGAAGCAAGGTTGCCTCTGGTACATACATCATCACGTTGAAACACGACACACACATTGCTTGACGTCATCATAAATCAACTTTATCGTTTTTACGCAGTTGCAGCAGCACAATGGACAACGACAAGACATGGTTGATTACTGATTGCGCGAGTCGGTGATTCACAGTTAATCGTGCTGCACAAATAACAGTTTTTGTGGAGGCAGGAGGAAATGCGGGAGGGACGGTCGCATGATTTACGTCATATGCATGATCAGGCGCTGTGTGCGTGACCGTGCATGTGCTCGCGCATGAACGCCTGTTCCATGCTGAAGCACACCTCCTCCAACTGTGCCAGAGCTGAGGAAGTGTAACTGTGCTGAAGCACGGAACAGAGCACTCACACTAGTCAAATAATCCGGACTTTGGGGTCAAACGTGTTTGGGCACAGTACGAATGGGCTAATTTGAGTGGGCCCTCAGAAGGAATGCTACTTAACTTTCAGTGCAGCTCATTAATCACAACTTGCATATTGTTATTTCCATCTGTAAAAGTATAGACTAAATACAACTTTAAGGGGGTAGTTCACCCATCTTGAAAAATGTGGTATTATTTCACTGTCCCCTTAGTCGTTATGTAGTGGTGCTATCTTGCTGTCATTGTTACTGAGTGCTGGATACTGGCTGGATGCTCCAAATGCTAACTGTTAGCCTCCTGCCATTGAGGTGGTCTTCCCCCAGCTAATATTCTTAAAAATAACCACCTTAATCCTCTCAAATTGTTAAATAAAGTTTGAGTTTGAAAATGTACAGCAGAATTTTTACAGCCTGTAAAAATAACTACCTTAATCCTCTCAAAGAAGGTTAAACACCCCTTTACAGCCCTTTACAAGTGTTGCTTTTCTGACACTCAAATGTATATACAACTGCATGTGTGTGAGTAGGTGAGGACCAGCACCGAGAGCTTAGACTGAACAAGAAAATAGAAAACATTGGCCATTAAAAACAAAAACAAAACAAAAAAAACCCCATCAGTGTTAGAACTATTTTCTTGTTCAGTCTAAGCTCTCGGTGCTGGTCCTCACCTACTCACACACATGCAGTTGTATATACATTTGAGTGTCAGAAAAGCAACACTTGTAAAGGGTTGTAAAGGGGTGTTTAACCTTCTTTGAGAGGATTATGGC
>OMLB01003480.1:3217-15530 GCA_900302555.1 Myripristis jacobus
GCCAGAACAGATATTTAAGCAGTGAATTAAAAGGGTACTATATACTGTATATAGTAACCTTTTAATTATAATGCAACTACTACAGATAATGTGTGATATGCATGTGGAAACAGAATAATTCAAAGAACTTGTCATAGATAGATAGATAGATTTACTTTATTGATCCCAAACTGGGAAATTCCCACGTTACAGCAGCATCAATAAAAACACAAAATACAATTAAGAAGTATGTACAGTAGAGACTAAAAATACACTAAATATATACAGTATAGACAATAATATTCTCTATCTATATCTCTATCTATAGTCTGGTTTCTAGAAAATATCCATCCTCGGCGGCTCTGCCCATGACTATGGTGATTGTGGTTGTTTTCAGTTACATTAGTCAGGCTGACTTCACATTTCACAATTTTTTCAAGAGTTTGTGTTAGCATTTCTGACTTAACTAAGCGCTAGCATTCCTAGTTAGCTAACAATAGGCCTACAGTAACATTACTCTCCTGCCACCAACAACCTGTTAAGTGTTGTTGTCATTTGTGGCTCTTTGGAAACTTCTGGATCAATTCCTTAAGTTCCATCAGTCATCCCTGTAAACAGTTCAGTTGACCTCTTCAGTCAAAATGATTTCAGTCGGATCTTAATCCACCTCAGTTCATCTACAAAACTAATAAGAAACCAAAAGACCCTTTTCACAGCAGACACTTGGAAATGAAATAGCAGAGGAAACACAGGTGTTACTAATGACAGGCATTAGTAGGAGCCCAGCCTTCATTAATGTCATGAGTAACACCTGTGTTTAACTGCTGTTTCATGTCAAAATGGCTGCTGGGAAAGAGGCCTGTTGCCAAAGGCATCAAGAGTCAGGACTGGCACTGGACTTTGTGTATAGTCAAATATTTTACTATAAATTTTCTTGGTGGACTGGAAACTTCGTGGTTCTAGAATAGCTTATTTGGACATCAAATTTGCATCACCCTTAACAGATTCATGTGATTTCTTTTTGTAAATATCACATCGTATTCATCACAACTGTGGCCACCCCGATACCTAAACCTGCACTTGGACTACAGTGAGTTCTCTCCTCTAACTGTGAGTTTGTTGGTGTGTCATATAAGTCTGCCTTTCTTGCCGCTGTTCAGTTGATTTTCAGCCACTGATCAGCGGAGAATAGCACCTCTATTGACAAGCCCACTGCTCTTATCACCTGCCCACTCCTGTCACTTGAGAAACACAGCAGTTTGTTGTTCAAATAGAAAGCGGTGCCAGAGCTCTATGTAGCAGTTTCAGTTCTATTTTGCCCAACCATGAGTGAGGGTGAATTTTATTGTGTACACTGGGAAATCCTGTAAGTGACCATATACTGTGGGATCTGTTATCCAGTGCTTTGTATGTGTTGTGACATACACATCACTGAATAATTAATGTGTTGTAGCAAATGTACACTTGGAGTCATCCTTCCTTAGGTTATATGTTATGGTGCTCCAGTATCTTTTCTGTTCCCTTGAGAAGGGAACTGAAATCAGAGTGGATCAGAGTGATACGTCATCTCTAATCCTTTTATTGTAACTATTTATTTGTTAATGATTGTTTTGTTTGTTATTATTGTTACTGTACTTGTAACTCAGTCAATGCCATTAGTATTAGTATTAGTATTAGTATTAGTATTATCTGAGGGTTATGTGTGTGGCATGCAGAGATATTCCAGACATATGAGCTTGCTGGATTGGCACATTGACATATTTAGCTGGATGGTCAGGGTACATGTCAGAATTACTACCAATCACTGAGATCTATGGTCTGAGACAAGGCGATGTCTCTCTCTCTCTCTCTCTCTCTCTCTCTTCACCTATCTGTCTGTTCCTCCAGCTTTATTTTTCATCTCTCTCTCTCTCCCATTTGTCCCATGGCTCTCTATTTATTTTGTTCTCTGTCTCCTCCCCTCAAGTATGTTTTCTCACACTCGTGCCCCTTTTTCTCTGAATGTGTCTCTTTTTGTGTTTCTCTATTTCTGATTGTGTACTTTTCGGCATCCCTGTTTATCTCTGATTCTCATGCTTTGTTTTTCATTCTATTTCATTTCATTTTATTCATAATATAGGTGTGATGAAGCTCGTTCTGACTTTATCTGTGATTAAAGGAATAGTTCACCCGTTTTTAAAACTTTGATATTATTTAATTTCCCCCCTAGCTGTTCTGTAGGACAGTAGTAGCTGTATCTTCCTCTCATTGTTACCGAGTGCTGGATACTGGCTGGATGCTCTACATGCTAACTGTTAGCCTCCTGATATTGAGGTGGACTTCCCCCCAGCTAACAGTCTTAAAAACTGCTGTAGACGTTGCTGATTTCAGGAGGGAGTGACTAGTTGATGTTGCAGTTCCTTTTAGCCTGACACAGCTATACACTGATTTTGTTTTTGTTGCTCACAAAACAAAGTCTTGGGCCCATTGTATCAACCATCTGTCTATCATTAACCCTAACTCCTCCAATCAGACAAAAGAACCAAATGACATAATGAGAGAGTGCCGAAGCTAAACAAACATCAGCCACTGTAAAAGTGAAATTGAGCAAGCATTTTTCTAGCTTGTTAGCTTGTTAGTTGGTACACGATTTTCGAAAATCAACAATGACATGCTCTTATTTCCATTTTCCAAATCACTGCACTGTAGCTTCACTGCACTGTTGTCATCTCCTACACCACACCTGTCGTTCCTCAAAAGACCCTGATTGGTCCAATTTGTGTGAGCTTCCTGACTGGATCTATGCAAACGTTTCCATATAGGAGACATATTACATTTGCAGTCTTTTTTCACCTCAACACTTTTCAAAGGCTTAGTTATTAGGGTTTACCATTCTCCAACTTTTTAAAAGCCTTTTTGGCCTCAAAATGTTTCAATTTTGAGTTCAGTTATAGTGAAATATGTCAGGTCGGAGCTGTTAACTGTATGCTCCTGTAGCAGCACAGCAGAGGCAAAGTCATACTGCAGTCTGCTAGTCTTTTTATCAAGCTCGGATGAAGCTATGTTTGCTGAGGCATGATAACACATCCCTGCAGTGTGTGTACTTGTAAGGGTGAGAGAGAGAGAGAGAGAGAGAGAGAGAGAGAGATGGGGGGACCTCTGCATTAACATGATCTGTAGGGGTGTGTGTGTGTCTGTGTGTCTGTGTCATAGAGAGAATAGCATGTGTGTATATGTTTGACTCTGCCAGAGGGAGACAGTCATTTTGCATTAGTGAACACATGCATGTGTATATGTGCGTGTTTGTGTGTGTGTGTGCGCGTGCGCGCGCGTGTGAGAGAGAGAGACAGGACACTGCAGTCACATGTGACTGCAGCACAGTGGCACATCAATACCTATAGTCTCAGACATGTACACACATACACATACAGATCTGATGAGATCATCAATACATACACGCACACACACACCAGTGATGAGTGTGTGTTTGTGAGTGTGCTTAGTTCAGCAGCTGTGTCCAAGCAGAGTATGATGTCAGCTCTTATAGCACTTTTGAAGTCTAAGACAGAGTGGATGACAGACTGACGGACAGGTAGAGACTGACAGACGATAAACAAACTGACAAATAGAGTTCATAGATGGACCGGCTCAGACTGACACTCTGACTCACAGCACAGCAAAGCTCAAATGGTAATAAGTAACAGTTTCTGAGGTATTACTACAAGATAGAAGAACTTAAAGTGATAGTTCACATCCTCACCCATAGTCATATTAGTTGCTCTATGTGAGTGTGAGTGTGTAAACTAATGTTTTCAGTTTTATTACAGTACAAAACAATCCTCACAAACCTCAGTGTGTCTGTACATGATACTGCCTTCTATCCAGTACACAGATGTTCTTTTACTGTAGGACACATCAGAACTACAGCAGCGACTAAACTATCAAACGTCCAACCAACTGTCACAACTAGACAGGAGAGCAGTCAAACCCAATTGACACATGTGGCACAAATGAAGCAGTGAATTTGCTGAGTGTTTTCATGGGAGACAGAGCGGCACAGAGATCCCGTTTGATTTCTTTGCAGATGAACAGAGAAAATGTCTGGGCAGCTTGAGAAAGAATCATCAAATAGTCATTACAGAGGGAAGTCTTTTCAAAAGCTCTTGTTTGATTTGGTCAGTACATTCCAGGTGTAATAGCACCTTTTTGACTGGGATACACTGTGCAACACATCGGTCAACATGGCAGGGTAACAGGCCAAGTACATATACAGGCAACACCTAATAAAAATCTATTATTGGGTAATATTGCTGATTTACATTGCCCTCCATTTTCCCTCATGAGTCCTCATTACATTTTCAAAACATATCAAACTATATCAAAACATAATTGGCATTTTAAAGGTGTTCAGACAACATTTTAGAGGAGCACTGCTGGCCAAGGAAGCGTCCCCAGACTTTTGCATGGCCATGGCATTTTCTCTTTTGCCCTAGATCAGCTACATTGTATTTTTTTCCAAACATCTCACCTCAGTTTTTGCTAACATATATATTTCCCATTCATGCTGTCCTAAAATATTACTTTGGGTGAACACCTTGGATAGCAAAAAGCAAAAATTGTCTTTGCAACAACAAGCACCAGGAATTTTCTTCTTCTTTCTGCTCCCACCATTGAGGTGGACCAGCTAACAATATCCACCTTAATCCACTCAAAGAAGGTATAAAATCACTTTACAAGTGTCACTTTCCAAAATTAAAATGCACATACGACTACTGAGTGCACATGGGTGGTAGTTTTGCAAATTCAGGGGCAGGATGCTAACAGTTAGCATTTGGAGCATCCAGCCAGTATCCAGCACTCAGTAACAATGAGAGGAACATAGCACCACCACTGTCCTCTAATTGCTAGGTGAAATAATATCATTTTTTTCAAAATGGGTGAATTATCCCTTTAACTAGAAAATAAATGTTTGACTCATACTCCATTGTCAGTGCTAAGTGCTCAGTCCCTCTCTTCCCTGGCTTTCTCCTATCTGTCTGTTCCACTTCTCTCTCTCCTTCACAATCTCTCCCTCTACCATCCTTCTACTTCCCTCTACCCTGACTCTCTCCTGGCCCCTTCCTCACTTCTCAACCCCCACCACTCTCCAGATCGCCTTCCATCGCTCTCTGTCTCTTCTCGTGCTCCCCCTAAGTGCTTGTTTCTCTCCGGAGATAGTGGCAGCTATCACTGAGGATGGGATGCTGTGGTTTGACACTAACCTACACTGTCCTTGGAGAGAGACATTAGTATAGGCAATGCACACACACACACATACACACAAACCAATATTAGCTCCACAGAAATGGTGGCAGGTAGCAGGGACAGGTCAAGGGCAGGGTAAGCAGAACATGTTAGAGGAGGATTGATTTCACCCATATTGAAATTATTGAATGAGAAGGATCAACAAGGGTTAATGAAAGGTTTTCAGCACTGTTGTACTTCACACACACAATTACACTTGGACAGAGCTGCCCAACACAACCACAATCTTCTTCTACTAGTGACTGAGCATCTCCACTGGAGCAGTTAGTGGTTAGGTACTTTGCTCAAGGGGCAGCAAGAGTAGATACTGAGGGAAGGAGAGCGTTATTCAATCACTCTCCCTGCCCAGATTCTCCCAACCAATCCAAAGATTTGAATGATTGACTTTCTAGCCACACGCCAGGCTCTTTAAAGGACCATACCAGTAATTTTGCATGTTTAGTGTATAATCTTTCCCCGAGGCAAGCAGTCATATTTTAGAACCTCAATGTCATTTCCTTTTATTCAGTCATTGGTTTCCGTTCATTGCCCTGCAATATGAAAATGAACTTTTGGATAAATAAAAGTAATAAAGTCATTATTTTTCCTACAAGTGGCAGCATTGTTGCGTTTTGATGGCTTGAAATAGGATGGAGTGAAATGGTCTCTCCTCTAGAAAATAGTCCCCGGACAAACCTTTGCATTACACAATCAATTATCAGTTTAGTGGTCTATGAATGGAGATGACATTATAAGCCACAGAAGCAAAACATTATAAGGTTGGTGTTTCAGCTAAAAATTAATAATTATTTGCTGTGAAATCTTTAGTACCCCTGCATGATTTACAAAATGGTTTGTTGCAATGTAAAATGGGGGTAAATTATGAGCCAAGCATTCAAAATCACTGGTATGTTCTTTTAATCATCACTCTGCCGCTGCCTGTGATTGTTGCCCGCAGTGAAATTTGGCGAGCAGCATGGGATGGCCTCCTCTGTCCTTTAGTTTCTTTGTTTGTTTGTTCATGTGTTTTCATCAAATGTCTCCCAAACTTGCTGAGATGATGCTTATAATGACTACGTTGTGGCGTTTTCACAATTACATTGATTAACGAAAAGGGGAGTGTTACAATTAGTTAAAAGGAGGTGACATATATGCTACCGATTGGCCTGGAGGGGAATGATATATTGTAATTTGTGTGGGGGGACAAGGTTACTGTTGCCTTGGTAATATGGCAAGAGCAGAAAACAGGAAGGTGGATGAAGAAGTGAACAAAATGAGAATGACAACAAAACACACAACATACTTGAATGAACAGGACATTGAAATTAAAGTAAATAGAGCTTATTGATATTGACCTTGCTGCCCAGCTGTAACTGACCCACAGTCTGTTTATCTATATTTAGAGGCAGTAAGTTTGCCCAGAGGCTGAAATTTTACTCCAGCTGTGAGCTGGCAACAGGAGGTTGTGTACTATTACATCTATGGTACACCCTTTGACTGCAGAAGTGCCTTCCAGCAAGGCATCCCAACCTTCTTCAGAGGCAATGCAGATGAACCACCACATTCAGAAATGTAACTGCATCAGAGGCTCTGTCAGCACTCTTAAAAAGGATGTTTCTTTTCAGCACATCTTTTGATTTAGCTAAGAACAACCCGCTTGTTAATTTCAACACAATGTTCTTCTTTTCATCCCTGCCTGTTGTCAGCGAGTTTTAGGCCATAAGAGGAGTACTCCTACCAACTTTTTCAGAATATACCTGAACTATAAAACTGTTTAGTTGGTCAGAAAGTGGCCTGATCAAACCCTAGCTCTTATCAGTCCATCAGTCAGTTTAGACCAGTTTAGCTTAGGGCCTCCAAAAGCTTAGCAGCAGCCCTGAGCATCAGAGATACAAAACTCAATAACTGGAATACTCAGAGGCTCCTAAAGGATTCGGGAAATCTGTAATACACCCATACTATTCTATTGTGACAGGTGATTGTGAGCCTTCATCAACATGATCAGCAGTGATTATGTTGAAGTCTGGAAAGTGGCCAGGATTTGTTTGAGAGTATAGTCAACTTCTGGGCCACAAGAGGAAAGCTATTGACTGGCTGGATGTTAAAGAAGTGCTTTCCCCAAAAACTGTATAGTTTGAATCATTTGCTCACCCTGTGTTGTCTTGGATGTCTAAAATGTTTTGTTTTGGAATATACTGAACATGAGAATGGAGAATCAAGACTTGGATTAATCAGGCATTTTCACATCCTTTTTTCTGCTGTTTGATGAAGTCGCCAGTTAGTTTTTCATTCTAATAGAAATAGCTCCAATTTTGGGTGTTTGTTTTTTTTTTTACCTTTGTCCTCCATAAATAGTATGATTAATTTTTTGTTGTTCATCAGACATGCAAGACCAATCAAAGTGAAACTGAAGTATAAACCCATCTCTCAGTCTGACACAAAGGCACTTGCAAAGCTAAATTAAAAATGATTCCATGCATTTTTATGCAGTAAGATGCAATGTGAGAGTCATCACTGTGGGTGTCTGTCCACCAAACAATTATCAGCCACCCTGATGTTATTGCCTGGTTTAAGCTTTCCAAATTTCTGTATCAGCTAGAGAATAAGCTCCTACTCTGACCTCCTCTCCACCCCCTCACTGCTTCAACTTCATGCAAAACTTCTCTGAAACTGCACATTCTGCAGATAAGCATATGCAAATTTCAGATTAGTTGTGTGAGTGTCTCTGTTGCTGCAGTCAGCACTAATAGTTTCATTCAAAGCAGCTTACCTTATAGCTGAAGGTCTGCACCTTCACCACATTCTGAAATTGTAGACCAGAGACCAAGAGAGAGTGAGGTGTATCCCTCATTTACATCCCAAAAACACAGTTTTTCACCTTAACTTTCAAATTTGTACAACTAAACTGACATGAACCCAGAGGCAGACCTCATTCTGTGTGTTTACAAATGGAGTTTAAGCTGTCTGCACCCAGTGGTTGGAAATCACTTAGTGCAGCTTTAAAGATTATAAAGTTCAATCACTGCCACAATCACCATAACTCCTCTCTGTTACAAATACAACATAGAAGAGGACATTCTCTGGTTTACTGTCCAAGTTATAGAATACGTGGGTTGCCAACTGTGTTTTGTTCGTAGTACGCGAGTTATGATATCCTGACAAACATAATCCACACTGTGTTCTGTATCCTGCCTCAGTTCAACATCTACTGAAATCTACTAAAGGTCTTGAGTGTCAAAAAACTACCTGTTCAGTCCTGGTGACACATATGAAGATGTCCCTTTCAAAAGCACTTGAGTCTTTTGTGTTGCTTCGCTATCAGAATAGCACACACACTATCTGTGTCTCAAGGCTTCCCTTTCCTTCTTCTATATTGATTGATTTTGAACTTTAACAAGTGGAATCTCAGAGGGGAAAGGATGAGCCAACTTTGTGTCTTGTTCAAGGTGCTGTAGTGCATTAAACATTGAACTGCTACCAGTCATCTTGCAGCTGATACACAACAGCTGATCAAACTGTGTATTTGCCAAACAGCTGAGGTGTTCCTTAATGTATTCACAGCAAGTTACTCTGTTCTGGCTCTCCACATGAAAACAGTGTACTTGTATGTTTTTACTGGGGTCCCATGGCCCCAAAGTTTTAAAGAGCCTCAAGTCTAATGAAGCAGAAATGCCATAAAAAATAACGCTTGAAAAAAGGATTTGACCTTGAGGGATGGTGCTGCCCGCTGTTCTCAGAAGACTGTCTGGCTGTCTGGGTTGTTATGTGTGTAGCTTTCTGCCTGAGTCTGTTCCTGTGTGTGTGTAAGTATGCGTGTGTGTGTGTGTGTGTGTGTGCACGCGCGTGCACATTCGTGTAATGTGTCTACATAAGATATCAATATGATTTCAACACAGAGAGAAGGGGAGAAAAGATGATGAGACAGACTGGGAATTGTTATATGTTGTATTAAAGGTACAGTTACCTCAGCATTACATGATGAGCCCTCATGTTGGCGAAACGTCCTTGTTTGTTGCTCCCCTGGGCTGCAAATCCAGAATATGTTATCTTTATCTCTGTATTCACATGCATAGTGTGGCAAAACAGGTCCCAAAAAATAGCTTTTAGCTCATCACAAACACAAAAAAGTGGATTATCCCACTTATCCCAACAAATTCTGGTACCAATTATTAGGTAAATTAAACATCTCCATTTTCCTATTTGCATTGGAAAATAGATCTGGCAGGTTATTTCTACAGGAGTTAGGGTTTTTTATATTATCATAACAAACATGGTTCGTTTATGCAGGAAAAGTGTTATTTTAGGGACCTGTTTTGCTGTGCTATGGAAGTGAATGGGGAGTATGGTACAGTATTGTGGATTAGCAGCCCAGGGGAGCTCGCAGCAACTAATTAGGATATTTCACCACCATATGGACTCACATGTAACACCAAGGGAACTACATAACCCAACAAAGTTCAATTTTTCATAAAAGCACTACAAATAGCAACTTTAAAATATAATGGTCCAGCAGCAGTCTAAGGTGAATCCCACCTAAGGCCTATATGTAACTGCAGGTTTGGAACACCTTAGGAAGAGAGAAAGAAAAAGCAAATATAGAGAGATAAAAAGACTGTGAAAGGAAAACGAGATGAGACAGACGAAGAGATAGACGAAGAAAAAAACAGCTAATTGGGACATAGACAAAAAGAAAGAAAGGGAAAGCCATGTTGTTTCCTGTGGCAGTCAGTGCCAGAATGACTCTGCAGTTTAAAATGCACTTCAGGGATGTCTGACCTTTGTACACCCCAGAGATGGAAACAACCAGAAAGAAAACATGCACACTAGATCAAGTGTTCCCCACCCAAATGTAATGCATGGCTCTAAATTATTTATGATTTCCAGCATTCAACTGATGCTGGCCCAGAGACAAAAATATGTCCTCATTTTCCTCTGAATACATTTTTATAGAAAACAGCTTGAGTGCAAACAGTTACATCTACAGTGTCTTAATTGCATTTACATCACATTTGTTACTCTTTGCTAAGCAATTAATGACTTTTCCTGGCTGTCTAAACAGGGAGCAGTCATGCTGCACGTATCTCAACAGGGGTTCATAATTACCTGTGCAAATTCAGTCATAGATGGCAGTCTTAGGGCTCTGATATGTAGTATGCTCTCTCTCTCTCTCTCTCTCTCTCTCTCTCTCTCTCTCTCTCTGTCTCAGTACTGCTTTGTTTCAGCACCATGGACAGATACATAAAGACAAACTCTTATTTACATGAACTTTTGATACCCTGTGATTGAGTCTCCCTGTTGCCATCAACAAAGGAATTAACAGAATATGACTGCTGTCTCTGACTGAGAAACAGTAGGCTAATTCTAATGAAGAGAAAGATGGCAATCGCAAATGTAACTTGTGCAATCAACTATTAGGATAACAATATGAAATCAACAAATATTCTTTCAAAGGCAAAAGTCTACTTCTACGTCTACTATTTTAAACAAGCAGAAAAATACATTCAGTATCTTCATGATTTCGTCAGTTAAGTGTGTTTCTGTGTGTCTGTGGTTGTACAGATGCATTTGTAACACTGCACTTTTCATATCACGGCTCAAAATATAATGAACACTCACAGTTAGATAGATAACTCTCAGTCTCCCTGGAGGTCCAACCTTCACTGGTGAGAACTTTATAGAGTTTATTATGTATTGACCGGTTCATTTTTTTATGGTTTGGTTTTGCACCCCTACTAAGGCTGTGTTGTCGGAATTAAAGCTCAGCTGAAGAAAATATTTACTGCTGGCTACAGTTACAAAAATAAGCAAGCTACGTCCTGATACATGGAAGTAGAGCTCACCAACCTCCCGCTGATCGATGCTTGTGCTCTCCTCCATACCGCCTGGTGCACAAACACAGTCTGGATTCCCTTCATGCAGTTCTGTTATGCCTCTGTGCAGCTTAAACAATGCATACCCTAATTCCCCAACGCTGTATGCATAACAAAAAAGGAATCTGCAAGAAAGAAACAAATGAATGAAGGAATGACTAAACACATAACATTTTCTTGCAGAGGTGTGACTCTTGAACATCTAATAGGGCTATACGATTAGGGATGTTAAATAGAACTGAAGGCAGCACTAATACAGTTTCTGTTCTAACCATCCTCCACTTTTGCTATTATCTCACTATGCTCAGGATGATTCTCTTAGATTTACAATCACATCTCTTTGGACTGTTCAAAACACTACATTAAAGTCAAGAGGCGACTGACTATTTAAAATCACTGATCTCAAGTCTTGTAAGAAATGCAATCAGCAAACAATGCATTTCCTGTTGTGTCATAAGTTATTCATATTAGCTTGCAATTAACTGATTACATCTTTGTCTGATACAGTGGGTTTTTTTTGTTTGTTTGTTTTGTTTTGTCTTTTTCTTTAGTGTTGCTGAGTGGGCTTCAGCAGGTCTGCAATGCCAAAATATTATGCTTTTATATTCAGTTTGATGGTGCACTGGTCGATGATAGCAGAGTGGACTTTTCAGTCAATAGTTTTTTTATTTATTTAAATTTATACTGTATTGCGATGTTAAATTTGCAGTTATGTGATATTTCAGCTTCAGTCTTAAGGGAGCTTTGCTTTCACTTTTGCTGATGGTTTACATAATTATCTTTTAGCTTGCAACACTTAAGGAAAGTGTTAACAAAAATATCCTAGAAAAAATGTTGTTTATGTCAATAATCTATTGATTGTTGTCATTAAGTTTTATGGGTACAGTTGATGTCAGTGCTTTGTCATACCATTCATTCTTTTACCTTTTTAATTTATAACATGTCTGCAACATTTTAATAAAACATATACCATCACTATTGCAACTACCACTTGTAATTATAATAATCATAAAATATTAATTGTTTATTAATTATTAGTTATACATGTACATGTGTGTGTGTGTGTGTGTGTGTGTGTGTGTGTGTGTGTGTGTGTGTGTGTGTGTGTGTGTGTGTGTGTCTTAATATGTATGATTGATGTTGTTATGACATTATGTATATTGCTGTAACTCAGTTTTATCTATTATTATTTTCACACTTTG
>OMLB01003481.1:6075-18795 GCA_900302555.1 Myripristis jacobus
GAGAAAGGAGTCTTGTTCCACCAGCCTAACCTTTCTTCAATATCCCTCCCCACCCCCTTCTCAACCTCTCGTCTCTCCAACGTGGTCTGGTAGGGAACAAGGTTTGCATTGAGACTTCTGTACACTCTCTTGCTTCACGCTGCTTAGAATTGTTCCAAATCTAAGCCATGCTTTTTTTCTGCCACTTTTTAAGGAAGGTCCAACCTTTTCCTCCTTTTTAAATCCTCGGCAAACTTGTTTCTCCCACGTCTAAAGCACACTTTGATTCTGGTAATGCCAGATGTAGTGAGGAAAATATTTACTGGTGTGAAGCATGACTATATTAGGATCACTTTAATCATAAAAGGGAGTTATGTTGTCTCGAGACCTAGAGCATATAAGGTCAATGTATAAGGATCTGCGAGGGAACAGGGTTTCACACACAGACGAGGCTACGATATAGCTTCATGGCAGAAAAATTGTTGACTTACAAGGTCGAAATCCCAGGTCCCACATGTCATGTATATTTTAAGTATGCTTTGTTGCTGTACTTTGTGTACAATGTGCCTGAATTTTCCCGATATTGTGGGGGCTGTTAGAGACCTCTAGACCTGGGTGCCAACACATTTTGGGAAGCAGTTCAGTGAGAATTCGAAATGATGCCTATTAATTATTCATTTTCTGGAATACACCAATAGTGTGTTTGCTCTGAACAGATTTCTAAGTTCGAAGGCACTAGTTTCTACATCGCCATTCCACTCTGCCTCTCGGCGAAACAGGCAAAAAAATACGGAAGAAAGCGGAGCACGCAGGTTGTGAATATGCAAAACTATTGTGACCTGTGTCCTACTTGTTGAACCTATCTGTTAGGCGCTGAGATGGGTACCTCATCATGCAAATGTCTCTCTCTCAGAACAAACTGGAGCAATTACATCAAATCATATTACTATCAATCAGATTATTTAGTCTATAGGTCCATTCACATTAATTAAGTTCTCCAGAGGTGCAAAGCCATTATGTAAAATCTAAAAACCAGACTAATGGCTCAATTGTGGCTTTAAACTAAACACTAATGCATCAATACCTTCATTCACTTGCCTTATGTGTGGAAGTAATATTCATCCAACCCATGACGGGTTCATATGCCTGGCTTCATGATCCACAGGCAAGGTGTAATAAGGAAACCACATGGAACACGAGCCGTGTTTTAAATATAAACAACATCTACGTGACAGGACGGATAAAGAGCAACCTGGAACCAGATGGTATCTACATTGACGGACAGAAATCATGCTCTTTACATAGACGCACTGTGCCGGTTGAAAACAGGTCTGCAGTAAAAGCATAATACCTCGCAGCTAACATGTAACAACACTCAGGGCTGGTGTTAGAGCAGAGTGGACATAGTAACAGGAAGATGAAAAAAATAGCAAAAAGTTGCTGAGACGGTGCAGAGAAGAGATGTCTGTCTGTTAAGAGGTTTTGAAGCTAAAGAGGCCGTGGTGGCAGTACCTCGTTTGGTTGTCCAACTTGGAACACCGCTAAGTAAAGCACAGTCCTTGGTCAATGTGGGTGGAGGGGTGGATTTCATTCAAGCAAACATGTTTTTGGATCCTGCACATCTGAATTGAATTACTAGGCAAACAGCCGATGGGGAAGAGAGCTTAGAACAAACTGAATAACCCCGTAGCTTTGTGTGCCTTTCTGCTAGGCGATTCTGGGTGGGAGGCTCAGAGGCCTTTCAAAACTCCAGGAAAGACAGGGTGAAAAGAATGCCTGGCATGCTGAGAAATCCAAGCCTTGTTTGTCAACGCCAACAGGAAGCGGACGTGAGAGGGGACTGACCGTGTCGTATGCCTTTAGAATCAACCACTCCAAAACTATGCCATTCATCACAGACAACTTGGGGTTTTACGTCTGGTCATCGCCTCTGAAAAGGTCAATGGCAGTAATATTCTAGGTTAGAATAATATGGCGCGCTGCAGTGTCAGATTACTGCAGACGGTCACCAGGAAAGCGAGTATCTGAGAGGGCACGCACAGGCAGCACAGCATATACAGACACAAACATGAGCAAATCTCAGCGGGATGCACTCAAATAATGAGCATGTATAAACGAATATCTAATGTAACGTGTTCTCTTAAAACTTTTGAACTGCTATACATGATCGCTATTTGAAATTAATATCTGGTCGCCTAATGTCACTCTTGGACTCATTCTGTGATCCTAAATCTGAGACTCTTCATGTTGTGAATTTGACTGGAATCAAAGCACTGGTTCCATATTCCATTTCTGAGGAGGATCTCGTCTCTGCAGTGGCCCAGCAGGACTGCAGACCTCAGATCAGTATTCAGTTCAGGCCTCGCAAAGCCTTTGATTTCATGATGGATCCTGGTTGTTCACTGCCTAATGCAAAATGGGAAAATCTCCCAGGACTCCCAGTCAATGGTCTGTTAGAAAAATATGGGCTGATAGCGAGTGTGTGTATCACTGTTTAAAAAAAAAAAAGCATAATTTTCAGCGAAAATCTCGGCAAAAGCCATCTTAGAGTCTGGTGAGTGGGAAATGGCAGTGGACACTTGAAGGGAGACAAAAGGCATTTCTGGAATGCTGCTCTATACCTTTGCCACTTCAATTCACTTAAACAATTTGGTGACTTATTGACTTATGACACAGTGTCGAATCCAAGTCCCTCATTGTCTTGAGTATTGTAGACATTAATACAATATTGAAACAAAGAGAGGGATTCTTCTGTCCCTGTCAAGTCGCTCATATTTGAATACTGAGTGAGCCGTGATCTGATAAGTGACTGCTCGACAGACACCCAGGTCAGTGCTATCTCATTAGAGAGCCACAGCTCCTTTGAATCCAGTATAATAGTGCTAGTCACCACAGTAAGTAAGGACACATAGAATGGACAAATCAGTGTGACTGACTGAATGACCTCAGTGAAGCAAGCATGCAGCCTTGATAGCATTATCAACATGGCTGTAATCACTGAATTGGTGCGTTGTTGTGATGAGTACTAGATGCACATAATGGAGATAGCAGGCTCCTCTCCTTTCCTCTCCTCTCCTCTCCTCTCCTCTTTGGTCCATCTCGGCCACTACTGATGGACTGACAAGTTTCCCATACTGCATCACCTGGCCCTGCAGCGCCTTTGATGTATTATTCATGAAGAGGCAGCCCTCTGAACACAGGAGCTGATATGGGGGTTTTTGGGTGCCGCGTCTGTGTGTGTGTGTGTGTGTGTGCGCGGGGTGATGGTGGTTGGGAGTGGGGGGAGTATATCCATAGTAAACCTTGTACCCTTCTTCCCAATCTTCCCACCCCACCACCATCACCACCACCACCATTACTACCAAAAGCAATACCCACTGAATGCTAAACAAACCTGTCTGTTGAATAATTGAGGATCTCAGGCCAGAGCAGGCTCCAGATTAGCATACAGGCCTTATGGACCCAATCTGCACAGTGACAGGACAGCCTTTCCCTGGACTTCCGTACCCACCGAAGGCTCTGATTTCTATTTTACATCCGCCTCTCTTGTTCCACATGGCCAGAGTGAACGGAGAAGTCCTAAGCGCATGCGGCTCACTGATAACAATGCACTGTAGCCTGCACTAACGCTCGGCTATCTCATTCACAAGTAATCAGAATATCAACACTGTCATCATCTGAATGCTCACTTATGCAGCCAGTAGATTTATTAATCAGCAAAGCCACTTGAATGAGCAGACCATAGGCTGAAAAAGCCTTATCAGTAAGTTAACATTATGCAAAGCAGGTATGCACATGACATATATGAGATACACCAGTGCTTACAAGCAGGTCTCCACATATTCTGCATAATCAATAGTGGACAAAGCCACCCCAGGCCTTCATGAAAGAGGAAAAAATCAGCATTAGATTGAAAATATGCTTGAAAAATGACTGCAGGTATACAGGTTTGCTTCAGGAGGGCCTGCTGGTGTCTCCTGACTGCCTCTCCTTAGGTCTCTCTCTGGCTCCTGCTGGCCCTGGGCAGTAATCCCTAGCCCCCTGTGTGTGCCCATCCGCTCCCCCTGCTCTCATTAGTGCAGTGTTGGGGCCTGGGGAGCCTGCAGGCCTGGGGAGCCAGCCTGCTGCTCCCCTCCCACTCCCTCTCTCCTCTGCTGGAGTAATGAGCACATAATCAGCCTGGCTCCCTGTCAGCAGCACACCAGAGGGGCATGTGGGCTTCTGGCCCAGTGTGGGGGGTAAGGGCACAGCGGGGTGTTTTACTTTCTATCCACCATGCCCATGGTATGCCGTACCCAGTATTAGAGTTTCCCATCGCACATCAAATGACCCTTTGGTTGCAGATCACCAGTCTAGCATGTTGACTTCCTCTTGGTGTTCACATGATGAAAGCTGTTACACTTTTGATGAACTTCACCACCCCTTACACAGCGTTAAAAACAACACAAAGACTATATTGTATGAATTCAAGAGGTCATTTCCGTCCAATTTCTTTATCTGCCAGTTGTTTATTTTCAGGTTACAGGTCCATTTAATATGCCAACTAATGAACTGGATGTGTGTGTGTGTGTGTCTGTGAATGTATATATAGAGAGAGAGACAGAGACAGCGATTTCTATAACAGGTAAAAGGTAAAATATGCAAAAAAAAAAAAAAAAAAGCAACGTGAGTTAATTCAAATTTCTCCCAACAAACAGTTAAATCCCTAAAATTCAATTACGCAATCAAAATCTGCAATGTCTGTGTGTCCTGGTTCAATGATGTTTGACAGAGAAAAAGGTCAAACAAATATAGACAACAAGCTGATACGGAGCCAAATAAACTTGCTTTTAAAGTGAATCCTTAAACAGCAACCATGGAGGGACAGAGCGGTGAGTGACAATCCACGCAGCGACCGACTCATGCATTTCATAATGTTACACGTTAACTAAAATCATTTGGCTGGAACAAAACGGTGCACAGCAGCTCCTGTGTCCCATAGACAAATCAACCATGCTCGGGGAGTCGCACACAGGTCAGCATTTATTGTAATAAAATATCTTTAATTAGCTTTCAATTAAGGCTGAAGTTGGCCACGGAACAGCCTTCGATTCCCATGGGCACACTCCACTCCCTTCACCACAGTTTCCCATTGACAGCGTTCAATGGGGACTTTGTCATGTGCATCATTGCAATTATGAGATCCAGAGAATCCATCACAAACTCAACAGGCACCTCTAGCCGGGACATGTAAGGTCAAGGGCTGAGTCACGGCGGTTATTTGTCTAGCGTCTAATGACAGTGGCTCTCTGGTCCATGCATGACATGGCCTCAATGAGCAGAGTTACGATACGATCAAACAGGTGATTCGCCAGATGCTCCACACTTCACTCAATGTGGAGCTATGAAACCGCTGTTTATCTAATGTTATCAATCGCCAATACACCTACTTCAGTGAAACCACTCACCAAACAGGTTTGCCGAGGCCCTGCAGTGTCTAGCCAGAGTGAGACACCATTATGACTAGTTTTCACCTGTGTGGGAAAGCTCATGAATGGCAAGGTGGTTCAAAGTTGAGTGATTTATGGCAGACTGAATTATTGTGGTTGGGGACAGAGAGAATGGCTGTTCTGTCGTTAGGCTGCGGGTGCTGCAAGCTGCTAGGGGTTGTGGGGGTAGCTGTTAATGGTTGGATGGCAGTGTTAGTGTCTACTTACTAAATGCCCTGGGGTTGGAGAACGGGAATCTTTTAGTCCTGCAGATCCTGGGACGTCCAAAAGAGGCCATTTCATCTGCAGGTACTGTGGGTAAGAGAGCAAAGAGCAGTGTGAAACAACAATAGCACATATAGGAAAACAAGGCATTATCTATGATATTGTATCTTCAGAGACACACATTCAAATAAAATAAAATAAAATAAAATAAAATAAAATAAAATAAAATAAAATAAAATAAAAAGAAGGACACAATGTACAAGCACCAAATGGCAGTGAGGCTGGGCTGTAACTCAATGTTAGGATTTATTGTCTTTCAGTAGAATCATACCATAGTCATATATAATGATTTTTGGATATCATAACACACAATTCTGCTGTGTAAACTGATGATAACAACCAAAACTTTATTTAAAAACGGGTAAAATTATGTATGAAACCCTTTAAATAATATTACTGTTTCAGTTGCATTCATTAATCTGATTATTAAGATGTGATTTTCCATACACGAGTAATGTGATAAATATAGAGAAAGCAATATTGTGCAGTACTGTTTTATTGTGCAGTATTGTTTTTTTGATTTCAACCGTATAACCCAGCCCTAATCTTAGGTTCTATTTTGCTACTGGACAAACTCACAACTATTCTCTGGAACTGAACGGTATGGAAAACACCTTTTACTGGAGCGTACAGAGGCGGTGTGAACTCCTGACAGACACCTGTATGAGAGCCACGCCACTGCTGGAGTCAGACAGCAAGTTCTGGCACGGGGGGGAGAAAGCAATGCGAACACAACGGATTGGTGGAGGACTGTGAAATTGCCGTTTGTCAAGGAAAAACAAGAGGCCAGCTGTGGGCGCCCATCGCTGAGCGGGTGGGA
This sequence comes from Myripristis jacobus, assembly GCA_900302555.1. Taxonomy (NCBI): domain Eukaryota; kingdom Metazoa; phylum Chordata; class Actinopteri; order Holocentriformes; family Holocentridae; genus Myripristis; species Myripristis jacobus. Next base: position 12,628 of record OMLB01003481.1, read on the forward strand.
AGAGACAGCTGGAAGGAAGCCCTATCTAGAGAGGAGTGAAAGGCTGGGGTGGGGACTCGATGCAAACTCCTGTCTGTCCTGCTCCAATTGGTTTGGCCTTTTGACCCGAACCAAACTGACCCACCCACCCCGACTGTCACTATCCTGCACGCTGTAATCAAACATATCATACGCACCCGGCACATTCATTCTTATTACGGCTGGCCGCCCTGTGCCGCCTTGCCGTGTAGCAGGTTCTGTGTTGTCGGCTGTTGCGATTCACTGCTCAATACTATAAGTTGAGCAATTTTTTTTTTTTTCTCTGTCCTCCGGCAATGGAGATAGCATGGAGCCAGAGCTCGAACAGCACAGCTCAACCATCTGGTTTATGAATCAGTTTAAATACCGGATACAGCAGATTGTCATGCATGTGGATTTTCTCCCTGGTACAATTTCAAATTAATTAAAATGGTTTATATTATAACTTATGCTTTGCTCATGCAGGTCCGTGTAGACACATTGTAGACACATTAGGCTTCAGTAGCTCATCACTTAAGCTGTGTTCTGGGTGTGGAATACAACTATGGGCTTTAAATTTTGTTGTTTTTTTTAGAGGCAGTTGCACCACCCCATCATGCATCCACTGCTGTCGATATGGAAATTATCATGTCATCTGTTGTTTTTTATATTATTATTTATTTATTTTGCATTGCTTATATGAATTCCAGTAAAGCACAAACAACGTGGCACCCGCTGCATAGCAAACATTCGTTGAGCAGAGAACACAAGACACAGTATTTGTCACTTAAACCTACTGACTAAACTAGCGTGGAATATGCAAAGTCATGTCTACTTTTCAGAAGTTAGCGCAGATAAACGATGACAAATAAGTAAACTGGAGGAGTCATGCATTCAGGTTTTGATTTTTAAAGCTTCATTCATCACTCAGGGTTTGTAAGGAGGAAGGAAGCTTGGATGGCCGCGGGTTAAAAATGGAAAAGACATTATAGCAGGAGGGGGAAAGGGAGAGAAGGGAAAAAAACATTTTCAGGAATGAGTTTGTCGGAGCAGGCAGAGGGTATTGTTTCCTGACAGCTGGGGTCCAACAGAGCACCGAGGGAGGGGGAAGGGGACCCTTTTTCCCTTCGAAAAGGGGGGAAATTCTTGGAGTTGACATCAGCCCTCTTCATTTTCACTATACTGCTCAAGGCTGAATCGTAGGTTCCAACTAATGGGCCCAAGTCCATACAACTGTCAGGAGGCAGTTGCTTTTAGAGGCTGCTAGCTCCCTATTGAAACTTTACTCTGCTCTGTGCATGGTGCCTAATGAATGCTACTCTCCGGAGAGAAAAATCCAAAACAATGCAGTTTTCTCTGTCTAATCTATGTCAATCATGAGTCCTTCCACAAATGAAACAAGCACTATTGTGAGCGTTTGGTCTAGCCTGGCCATGCCCACCCTAACTCTCCCACCCAATCCAGCCCTTATTTGACAGCTTCTGCCAGGATTGAGGAACATGCCCCCAGGCACTTTTTTCTAAGCGCCTACTTTTTTTTAATTGCCAGTGTGCCCTATGGAGCAACTGTTCACAGACTCCCCGAAACATCCACCCAGGTAATGCCAACCGCACACTGTCACATTAGCTCCGACGCCTCGAACAGTCTACACTACAGCAGCACACCACTCACTAACACATGAGAGGGAGAAGGAGGGTGTCTGGGTGCAGTCCAGAGTTGTTTCAGGAAACAAAAGGTGCAGAATCGTGGACCATGCTGCTCAGCAAAAACTCAGAGTCTCAGTTTTACAGCGAAAAAAAAAAGAACATAAAGGGAAATACATGACAAAAAAAAGTTAGACAGGACACTGGAATAAGAGCCAACACTTGATGATTCAAAGAGCTATCACATGGCTTAAGTATTATTAAATGTTTGTAGAAGATCGAATCCACAGATAAGCTAATAACAGCAATTCAATGTTGTATTAAACTTGAGGACATTTAGTAATGCTTTGCAGATGCCCTTATTTTATTAGAAACAAACACAATTCGAACAGACATATGGTAGGGGCCCATAGCAATGCCTGTTTCAACATGGCAGCTGGAGGCACTGGTAAATAGAGTCGGACAGAGTACTGAAAGAACTGTGTAACTAAAGTGAAGTTCAGCTGATCCATTTTCATAGCTCTCTAATTGTCTTCCAGCCTTCCCCGCTGCCTCCAACACTCAGAATAGACATCAGTAGAATGTGCCACTTTTAAGGGACCCAGATGCGACAAAGGTGGCAATGATGCCACAGAAAATTTCCAAAAAGCTACGCTTGAGCCCTTTGGTTTTTCGAACAGAGAGAATACAACATATGCTCTGGGGCATGTGGCCTGCCAGAGCTGGGTTCTAATTGTTACACTGCTCTCACAGAGCTGAGGAAAACACAGCCAAGAGTCTTTGTCATCTCTGAAGTGTGTGGTGCCATACTGCAGGCCAACATCAGAGCATGGAGAAGAGACAGATGTCTGGACATTTGCTGTCAAACTAAGTCAGACACTCTGCCAAGGGGACAGAAAAAATCCCAAACTTTGTTAGCAACTAGCTGCCTACTTCAGAGCTAAATTACATGCAGCACTGGGGAGTCAGGCATGTCAGAAACTTTCTTTTAACATAGATATAATTGATTATAAGCCTGTTTTTTGGGTTGTTGTTTTTTTACTGCACTATATGCTATATACATTAAAATGTATTGCTTGGTTTATTTTAATAGCATAATGATTACAAGAATTAAGCAGAAGTACCATTACTACAAATATATATGTAGTATGTAAATAGGCCTCATAACCATGAGTGCAATACTTTAATTATGTGTTTACACTGTGTGAATAATGTAAAACATTTGCTGGAATGTTTAAGTCGCAATGCCAATGGCAAACAAACAGACTGGTACACCAACTAAAGCGTGAATATGTATAAAGCTCAGACAAGGCCTAAACCTTGTGCAGTGTATCACCCCCCTTCTGCTTTCTGAATAGCAGGGCAGCAGGAATGCCTCCACGGATTGCTGCAGCAGATAATGTCAATCACCTACTGTGTGGTGAACCCCTCCCCATTGTTTTCTTTAGCCCCCCAACAGAAAACAAATGGGCCACACAGCTTGCTGTTTGGCTGAGGTGTTAATTACCCTCCCCTACCCATATGAACAGCAACTTCAGACAATGGCCTTGTCAAGTCCTTAAACAACAGTCCCTCCCTGGTTTGCTCTGCGATATCACCTGCTCATGCCAGGCTATTGACACCTAAACCTGATCTATGCATGAAATACAATTAAGGCTTTCAGGGCAAAGACAATGTGATAAGTAGCCCCCGCCTTGTCTCAGAGTTTGCATTAAGACTCATTGTTTGCCAACATTAGAGGCAATTACAATGACAATTCCTAAGCAAACCTCGACAGCCATTGTGCTAATTACTGCTTAATTGATGGGGAAACGACAGGCAACTGAGCTGGTCAGACCTGTGTTGTGCTATTGGGCCGCTGCAACTTTTCTGAATGGAGGCCATGTCCCATTATCCAGTCCACTGTGAAGGAGATTACCGAGGGAGGAAGTTATTCATCAAAACAATCTTGTGGAGGCGAAGGAAGACACAGCGAGCGAAAGAAAATAATGTTTGAAAAATATTTTGGTGACAGCATAATTGGTGGAAAAAATACGTCTATACTTTCCAAATAAAGACACCCTGTATTTATCTTAGATACAAAACATTATAGGCTATTTGAGTGTGGTGGCGATGAGTATACCTGCAGCTGGACACAATATTAAAATCAGGGAAAGTAAAGTTGGAGGATTTTTTTGAGAACGAATCGGGCTAAATCGACGCAGGAACCGGTAAAACCAGCCGGACTACTTTTGTCCCTTCGCAAGCCATTTTTACTCTTGCGGTGAGGAATCCTGACACAGAGCACAATCTTAGGTTTTCTATTTAATTAACCCTGAGACGCCCGTGATCCGGCGGTGGAGCTAGCATGCTGCTAATGGCTACCACATTTGAAGTGTCCATTAGTCCATAGAGGAGTGAAGTTAAGTGACTATGACAGGGGCACTCCCTCAGTTCGCTGGGCCTCTATTGTGACCTGGTTGGTCCTCCTGCACTCTTATTCACAGCCAGCAAAAAACTGGGTCAAAGGTCAGACATCCAGAGTGCAGTGGTTTCTATGGTAACATGGCCTATTAAGGCCAGGCTCATTGGCCTCTTAACATGCTCTTGTACACAAAAGAACTATTAGTGCAAAGAGGGAGAGAGGAGAGTGAAGAGGGGAGGCAGCGTGAGGGAGGTCCTAAAAACACAGTGGCCAGGATTTTCTAAGACTCTGAACCAGTTACACAGTGTGCAAGTCAGTCCGTCCAAAAGTAACATCCCATATTATTCTACATACTATACTACATGTAATACCCCCCATATGTAACTTTCCACAAAAGTTTCCAACACAGTGCTGATTTAACTAACTCCAAAAGCAGTTTGAAACAGTGCCCATCATTTATTTTAAACATGAAAATGCCCATTTGTGCTGTAGTAGTCAGTTAATGCACACAATATTTAATAACAGGGGGACATTATGTAAGAAACTATAAATGTAGCAACATTCCAGAGATTGAACTTCAATAAACTCAATGAGCTTTGGTGTCATATGACTGCCTCATGCATATTCTGCACAATGCCAAACTGGCCAGCGACATGAGTTTATTTGAAAAGCCTCGCGAGTGAATTTACTGCTGTTTCAGTAATAAAACTGCATTAACAGAAAACAATGCCAAGATAAACCCTCCTAAAAAAAAAAGCTACTTTAACATTCTACCCAAAGCGGGTGAGTTGCGACTTCAGCAAGAGTGCGCATTTTTTTGCAGCTCAAGCAATTATTTGTTTCAAGGTTTATTTTTTTTTTCTCTTTTTGCTTGACATGATCCTGAGTTATTGCTTCCTGTATGAAGCGCTTTCGCATATTACAGTGCAGCTAATTTGTGTCTTTAAATGGAGCTGTCTATTGTTCTTACTGTGTCTCATGTATTTTAAGGCAATTTTAATCAGATGCCGCTAAAGTAAAGAAGGGCTTCGGTCTCACTGGGGTTAAAGTTAGGAATAAGTGAGTAATTGTATTACAGAGCACAACAGCAGGTCAAATAAAACTTACTGTATAATTAGACGCACAAGAAAACAATTATGCATCTGGTAAGAGCGAGACCATCTCATAAAGACAGAGAGGGCGCAAAGCTATTCGAGTCAATTACGTGAAGTCAGTTATGTGGTTTCTCATACCTGGGAGGACCTGCGTTACATTGTCACAGAAACACCCCCCCGTAAGTCAAATGTCAGCGTGATCTGATGTCAAGTCGGGCTTCACAGCTAATGTCAAAGATGTCTCCCGTTTTCATTTCCTTTGCCATTGTTTGTCCAGTTGTACAGGAACACAACTTTTTATTGTTTGGGGAGTAGCCTAGTCTCATTGAAATTCACAGCCGTAAACCTCTGTATAATTAACTCCAGAGCATGTGGTGGTTAGCAGTGGTTGGCTGAATGTTTACAGTAAAGCTCAACATAGAAATCAAGTGTGTGAGAGCGTGTGTGTGTGTGTGTGAGTGTGTGCGTGCGTGAAAAGTGCAAGACTGCGCAAATGACACACAAGTGAGACCTGCATTTTTCATTTATGACCAAACACAAATTGACTGGAGACAGCATTGGTTACCAATATAATGCAGAGTGCGCTACCGGCTGCCAAGGCAGTCGGGAGGCAATAATAAGTCCACCATGTGCACCCTCACTCTCAACAGGGCAAATACCACAGCACAGTAATCACTTCTAACCTCTAGGTAGAAACATAAAAATAAGATATTTTTTTTCTTTTTCCAGTAATTGCAAATAAATATTTACCCACCACCCCTCAAGAGAAAACTTGACTGCATCTGCCAATTGTGCTTATTTTTTTCAGAAAAGAAACAGCAGGGATGATTTTTTTTTTTTTTTTGGCTTTTCTTAGGTCTTTTTAAAACTTCCTTAGAGCAGCTGACATAGGCAGTAGTGGAGGCCATGAAACATCTTGAAGGAAAAAGTCAGCTCGAAAAACTGGGGTGGGCATGGGAGGGTGTAGAGGAGAGGGAGAGAGAGAGAGACAGAGAGTGAGAGAGAGAGAAAGGGCCTAAATTAAACACAT
>OMLB01003483.1:1138-21900 GCA_900302555.1 Myripristis jacobus
AAAAAACAAAACACAATACTTTTTTTTTTTTTTTTTTTTAAACTTTTTGATACTCACCCTTGACAAATACCCTGTATTACAAAAAAGACTAAAACTAATAGTCAAACTAATAAAAACAAAACTAAAACTAACCAGTTTAAAAAATAAAGACCAAATGACAAACCTGATTTAAGAACAAATTAAAACTAGACTGAAATTGAAAAAAGGCAAAACTAAATAAAAATAAAAACTAATGGAAAATGCATAACTATAATAACCTTGCTTTGAACCAGGTGATATGTCTTAGATTTTACAGATTTTTTGTGTTTTTATATTTATATTTTTATCTATGTTTTTAGTGGCACTTTGTTCTGTTCTGTCTCACTGAGTCAGAAGAGCACAGATTTAGAACCTATAATATCAGTCTGTCTCAGAGGTTGACGGTTTCCTTTAATTTAATTTCATTTTATTGTACTTTTAAGTTCCTTTTTTTATTTTATGTTAAATCAGTGTAATTTTATTTCATCAGGGCTTAACACATAACAACACATATCACGTAAAATCAATAAAAACAACGTAGCTACAGACTGACCGGTAGAGTCCTTGTGCAGCATCCAGACACATACAAGCTTTTGTGCTCCAGGACAGCTGGCATCCCGAGTCCAGAACCTGTCTGAGGCTTCCCTTCTCACAGTACTCCATGATGAGGAGGAACTGTGGGTTTGGTCCTTTAGGCAGTGGGAGAGGGCATTACATAGAACTTAGGAGTGCCACGTGTGTAACATCAATAAGTCTTAATCACATTAATTTTGATACATACACATTAGCATAGTTAAGACCATCAGTGAGCAGCTTGTTAGCTTCTGTCAGCCTCTCCTCTTTATTCTCCACAGTTTTGTCAGCAGGTGGGATCATTCAGGAAATCTGCTGTGTTGCTTTACAGCACAAAACAGGAAGAGGGCGCCTTTCTTTCAGAGCAAATTCAGCTTAAGCTTTCAGAGTTTCTGGTAGTTTCTGGCAGATGGTGGAAGGAATGACAGGCCAGTGGAAAAATAACTTCCATCTAGGGATGGGCACGAGTAATGTTATCTTGGATCGAGTGATTGTTTGAATCAGGGGGAGGATCGATTCATTGTTTCTTGTATGGAAAGGTTGGGTGGCTGTCTCTAACAGTTAGATGTGACATGCATTGCTTCTATTTATTTAAAAAGACCTAAATGGCAACTTGCCATCGTATGTCGCTTCCTTATTGAATTGGCATTATAGTTATTATTGACTCACTCAATGATTGGCTAAAGCTTGAAGTCCCACGTGTAAACATGAAATTTTTTTGTGCTACACATGGAAAATTTAAAAAGCACACATTAAAATTTAACACAGTGGTACCTATAGGTCAGTTTAGGGGGGGTTAACAGGGCTGATAGGAAATGGAGTAATGTGCCATTGCGGGGAGAGAGAGGCTGACAGTCATCTGCACCATGATCTCATTTACGATCAGAGATTATACCAAGATTAATTTGATTAGCAAGATCAACATGTGATTTAAAACACTGTGCACTGCACCTATAACACAGCATTAAAACTGGACTGATCCTGAATTCACTCACCTTTATCCTCCTGCACGCAGATGCCGAACATTCGCAGGATGTTGGGTGACTCAAAGCGTCTCATTGTTTCAACTTCCCTCCAGAAAACACTCCGCACCTCACTATAGGGGAGAAAGTAGTTTGATTTTTACTGTTGTTTGTTCAGACGTTCATGTCCACACACGCTAACTTTGAGTCATTATGCCTTAAACAGAATGAGCCAAGGGGATTGTTTCAGCTTGGTAGAGAAAAACATTTACTTCTCGAGTCAGTTTGACACAAAACACCCATGAGACCAGGGTGATCTTAGGCAAACAAAGTCATTAGAGTTATTATAAAGTGATTGATGTCAGAGTGTTGTCATCAACTTCGCGGAAGAGCAGAGCAGGGTTTTTTGGCAGAGTATGTCTTTGGTTTCTGGGAAATCTGGTATGAGGGGGATCACAGCCATTGGGCCATGGCTTAAGAGCCATCAAGATATCATATTAACTAAAGGAAGAGATCTGTTGTTGCCAGAGCAACTTGTGCAATTTCTGTCTATATAATCCAATGACATACTTCTAATTTTTGGTCTTCTCTGCTGCAGAGACAACATTCAAGTCTTTGAATAAAAGATCTTTAACCTGAATAACCTGTATTTTTATCCCTCTACATTCTACTGATCTCCATTCATTTTACTGTGATTTTACAATGATAATGGTTGGTTGTAGCTGAGGAAGCAAAGGGTGAAACATGTTGTTACCGTACAGTAATTTCAGTGTGTGGTTGTTTATTTTGTTTTCACTGAGATTTCCTTGCTACTGATCAGCACCTGCTTGAAAATACTGGCTGTGCATGGGGAGTTCTGTTCACTAGAGCCATGCCAGTGATGTTGCATTTTGTCTACAAGATGTATAAATGTAACTTTTCTGCTAATCTCTTCCCGAAGCAAGCAGTGGTATTTTTAGAACTGTGATATCATTTTTCCTCCCTTTTCTCCAGCCATTGCATTCCATTCATTCCACTACAATATGAAAAGGAACTTTCAGAGACTTCAGACTTTCTTCAGACAGTTTTCTATCACTGAAATAAAGGTCCTCCCCATTAGTTTTCCTAAAAGCAGCAACACTGTTGTGTTTTGATGACTTGAAATTGGGGGCTGAGAGAAATGCTCCCTCTGCCAAGTAAAATAGTCCTGGAGGAAGATTTTGCTTTACACAGCTGATTATTAGTTGTGTGGTTTATGAATGTTGAGGACTTTGTTAGCTTCAGATGCAGAATATTAGAAGCCGGCTGTTTCAACCAAAAATTCCTATTTGAAAATCTTGAGTACAGTGTATGTCGTGAAGTACACCCTTGTGATTTGCAAAATGACGATGTAAAATATGTGTAAATTTGTAGTAAATAGGCCATCACGGTGAATGATTTTACCAGTTAACTCCTCTGGCTGCCTAGCTTTAAACAGACTGTTTTAGTGGTCTGGGTTTCTGCACTGGACTGAAATGTGAGCCAACATTGTTCACTAGGGCTGCCACAAACGATTATTCTGATAATCGACACGACACCGATTATTTTTGTTCCGTGATCGTGGAAATTATAGGGCCCTACCACTGTTATAAAAAAAATAGCGGCGCAACTTGGTGGGGGTTATCCTGGTAATTTCTCTGCGTGAGAAATAAAAGGTGTAGCGTGTGACCGGGTTGAAATGCGTGTGTCTCACGCCCAATACGTGACACTTGAGAGCCCTGAAAATACTCCCAAACTGTGGAGCTCCGATGAGCGCTGCTGCGCATGTGCGTCAAGGACAGAAGGCAAACATGACAGCGGAAGGTTCAGCAGAAGGTTCAGCGTCAGTTTCGAGCAAAAACAAAGCTTAAAAAAAACAAACCAAAAAACGATTACGTCGATTACTAAATTAGTCGCCGACTATTTTGATTGTCAACATCGTCGCGATTAATTGTGGCAGCCCTACTGTTCACTGATATGAAACATTCCCCTGTGGGATGAGGAGAGCCACAGACCTTGGCGTGTGGCTCAGTGGATCAGTGTATTTTTTGATGGCCACAGTGAAGCCGCAGTACTTTCCCTTGTAGACCTCTGAGGTGGACGTTGTGAAGAAGGGATTCGTGGGGATGTTGAATTCCAGCTCATCCAGTTTTATCTCTCGGATGCCGCAACTAGTGATACTGGGCTTGTTTACTGCGAAGACATGCACAAGACACTGTAGGTGTCCACAGAGACAAGTTGACAGATTTTCTTACACAAAGCTGGAGATCTATGTTCATACAAAGATACTGAGTAGCTTAAAGAAGATTATTCATTCTGATTGATTATCCAGCAGGTACAGGTGTTTCTATGGCCAAAGTGTTGGCTGAACTATTTTTGACAGAAGCTTGTAAATTATTCAACCTTGTCTGAAATCATTTAAAATAAATAAATTGTATCATCATTGATGTTAATAAAAGGAAGAGAGGGAGCTGATAAGAAATCACTTTAAAGCTGCATTAACAACAACAATACATTTATTAATGTTATATTTATTACATTCATTACATTTATTTACATTAATTCATTATTTAATTCTAACTGTATATGTTTTCATTTTCATCCTTTTATCTTTAATATGTTTTTTTAAACTCTGCACAGCACTTTGGTGAACATCTATTTTTATTTATTTATTTATTTATTTATTCATTGTACTGTCTTCTATAAATAAATTGACTTGGCTGATGTTTTACTCACTGTTTTCCATGATCTTCTTCATTTGGTCTATGTAGTCCTGTAACACTGAGAAACAGACAAACACTCCAGATGATAATCTGATGATACTAAAGCAAGCCAAACCACACAACTTCAGAAATGCAATAATAACATTTGGTCAGTGTCATAAAATATCAGTTGTAAGTCACCCAGCTATCAGTTAGCCTAACAGGAAACTTGTTGCCTGGGTGCAGAGAAGCGTGTTCCTGACACATAAAAATGTCTAAATTGTAAGTTTTTTAGTAACAGTTGCATTTTTGAGAGGAAAAAATCATAACTCTAGCATACACAGTTTAAATTCTAAGATATGACAGAGACAAAATAGTTACAGAGTAACAATTCTAAAGAAATCTCAAAATATAGGCTTAAAGAAAATGAACGTTGCGGATGGGCTTTCATAGAATTCTTATAAGATGTAGCTGCCAAATAAATTTCCAGTGATCATTACTATTTCATTGTCACTCTCCACTGTAATGCTAAAACCTACAGGATCAAATTTAGATTCAGTCAGACTACCAAATTTATACTTCTGTGCCAAAATGCCTCTGTAGATACTCTGTAAGTGTCCGTGGCCGGCAGTGGCTGCTGTGCAGGGTGACCACAAGACCACGAGATCTGATTGGTCCACTACACTGCTTTGTACTTCTGTGTTTTTTGTGGTTGTTTTCCTCTGATACTGAAGACAATCTGGAGTCAGTGGAGAAAAGGGGATGGGGGGGGGGAAAGTAACCTGATTCCTTTTTAACGTTTTATTAATAAATGCTTTAAATTCCTGGATCGATAGAGAGTAAATATGTTGGTTTCATGTGAAACTAAACTACATAAGGAATCCATCGGTACCAAGCATGACTAGGTTGTTGATCAGGGGGCAAAATATCACTCCAAAGTTGGGCTAAATTTGGTCAGGAAAAAGCTGGCATGACTGCTTTCAAAGGGGTCCCTTGACCTCTGACCTCCAGATACCTGAATGAAAATGGGTTCTATGGGTATCATTACATTTCATTGTTGCGAGACCATGTTTTGAAGCTCAACGTCACTGTATAAAATGACCTATAGTGACCTCCAGGATAATCACAGCTTCATACTTTATAACCACAAACTAGAGAGCGAGGGCATTCAGAGGATATCTGGTTTTCCAGGTTTATTGACAATAAGTGGGAGTTTCTGAGCAATTTCCAGAACAGAGGATAATTAAAAAAGCAGAAATCGCAATAAATCATAATATCAAATCACAATACTTAAGAATTTCAATACGTATCAAATCAGCACCCAAGTATTGTAATAGTATCGAATTGTGAGATAAGCATGTAGTCCCAGCCCTAGTAGACAAGGGTGTGGAAGTTTGCAAATATATTCTGATGGTCATTTATATGCCATATCAGAACCAAATAAAGACTTCCACATATCACTAAAGTCATGAAAACACAAAACACAAAGAATTGGCTTTTTTTTTTTTTTTTTTAAATAATGTAAATATAATTGCTCATGTTTTTTTCTGTGCTTCATTTGCCCATAATTAACAAAATCTTGACACTGCTGTTTTGTGTTTTCAGTGATCTGCTCACAGACTCTCCAAGTGACACAGTGACAGTGATACTTAAATGAACAAGTAAAAATTGGCTTTAGTGTAAAGAAAATTGGCTGAGGTGCAGAGAGCACACACTGAGATGACACATGTGACCTCACTGCACATTCTGCACACAGAGGAAAATAAAAGTTTCCTCTTACATTTCTTCAGCTCTTCGTCATCCTGCTTCCTGTCCACCTCATCCTGTGCCTTTCGGGATACCTCATCAAACACTTGGCCCAGCTTGTTGCGCTGGTCAACCTGCAGAGCGCCACATAGAACCTGGAAATTATCGGTGAGGCGGCAGTTCACCTCTGCAAAGTCATCTCTGTGGCGGAAGGTCTTCAGCATGCGCATCATGAACTTGTCTGAGGTGTATTTCTTGATCAGATCCTGCGCTGAGATCAGTGTGATGTGCAGCTCACGCAGAGCTTTGTCCACAACGGGGCAGGCCTGGGCTGACTCACTCCGCCTGATGGCCTCCACCACATCCTGCAGGGCATGGACCCGCTTGGCGATGCTGTGGCAGGATTTCTTGTTGGCCTTCACCTGCTCACAGAGGCTGTAGATGGATGAGGCGATGGACAGGATGGGATCGATAACATCCATGACGAACTGGAGGGGACAGAGCACAATAAACCAAAGCTCAGTGAGAAATAATTCCAATTGAAGTGAGTGGCAGTGAAGTGATGTGAACTGAGCTGAACTTGATTTAACAGATTTGAGGAGCTGAGCTGAATTGAAATCAGCTTAATTCAAACTGAATTACACCTTGAGCTGGTTTTAACTGAGCTAGGGCTGTAATGATCTTGTACCAAAACCAAAAACTGCACCTGGTTTGTTGTTACATAAAAAAACAATTTGGAAACGTCAGGTGTTGAATAAAATTCCACAAATGTGACTAAACCTTAATTCGCTCATGTGCTCGCAATAGAAACTTCAACTGTTGTGCTGCGAAGAGGACGAACTCAGTGAAAAGAGTTGTATACTCAGGTGTTGATCTTTAGATAAAGATTGTTGTAGATAATTCCAGTTAAGGGCAGATTTTCTGCAGCCTGCAGGACTTGAAAGACAAGTCCTGCAGGCTTATTCTGAACTTGGAATAAGCCTGCAGGACTTGAAAGACAAGACAGTTAGAGCAAGTTTGGTACATCCTGTGGTCCAGTCCTACACAGATGTCATATAAGGTGGTGAATGTTAAGTTATGGATGTAATAATAGTGTTAATCACACCTCTGTGCCAGAGAGGACCAATCAGCTTTGGTATCAGAATGCAGTAGTGAGTGTCAAAGGAATCTCTGGTACCTACCCAATTCCAGGGTTTTGAGAGTGGAAGCAGCAGCTTGTCTGTAGATCATATCACCATAATATAGGACTGATATTAAATCCTCCCTCAACTGTACCTTTCCTACAGTTCAAAGGGAAGCTGGGACTTTTTCTCTACAAAAATCTGAGTTTTTGTTGCAGTTTAGTGATGACATTCTCTTTTTAATGAAGACTTGCCTTTTAAAACTGTGCAAGGCCTTAAATCCTCAACCTGCGACCCTAAGACTATTTCTTTTTCAAGAAATGTTTTCTTTATTTTTTCCCTTCCTTTGTTACTCATTGCAAAATATTGAGGGTGAGCCGATGGATCCAAAATGGATCTTGTGTTTTTTCTTGACCAGCATGGAACTAGTAGTCTTGATCAGAAAGGAGCAGCTGATAATAATTCATGATACATGCAGGCAAGGAAACACATTTTCTTTTCTTTGTTCATCATCATTTTACTGGTGGGTGTCGCCAGAATGTTTTGTTTTACTTTTATGTAATTTTCTTTTCCTTTTTAAAGCTAGTTTTACAAAATCTGGCTTTCAATAAGCATGTGAACAAAAAGGGTTTTTTGTTTAGCACAATATACATTTAATTTTGAATACTTAAGAACACATAATACCACATATTACTAGGACTTCTATTTAAGTAGTATAGCATTAGGTAACTATCACTTTTATAGTTTTCAAACAAGGTATCTTCACTTTTACGTGGGCATTAATTTCTATTACTTTTTACACCAGTGATCACTGGTGAACACTGAGCAGCAGTCAGGTGTTAAGTACCTTGGCAGCAGTTGTTGTTGGCTGACAGAACGGGGAAAAAAAATCCCACATGATGAAATAAAAAAAATAATAGCTGGTTTTATTGAATGACATCTAAAAAAAAAAAAAATGATGCAGCTTTCCAAATTGCAAATTCTTGTGTTATAGCGATAGGTTTCCATTTAAATCACTTTAAATATTTCACATTCTCTCTTTCTTTTTGTCACATTTGTGTTTTCTTTCTTTCTTTCTTTTGCAGTGAAATGTTTTTCAGACACTTCAGGGTTTGTCTTGTCTGCAAAGTTTATTTCTTTTCTCACAATTTTTGATATGCAGTGTTGGTTGTAATTAAATTTGCCTTTTTTTATTCATATTACTTAAATTAGATTACTTTTCCCATGCAGCAGTGAGGTTATGTGAAGGGTTGCATTTTAATTTTCAGTAATCAGATCACAGTTACAGGTTAAATAAAATTCTCTTTACTTCTGTTACTTGAGTTGTTAGTTGAAGTGTTGGTCTTACTCCTGCCTGAGGCCTGTATCACGAAGCAAACTCAGACCTATCCAGCTACTCTAATCGAGATCATGGTGATCAGGGATAACCGGTATCACCACACTGGTTATCAACTCGCTCATTCGATCCAGGTTTGCCTCATCAAAAGGTGTGAACGTGCACGTATAAGGGGCGGGTTCCGAGGCAGCAGACCAATCACAAACAGGAGCAACGAGGAAAAACGCACAGCGTGTTTCGTGGCGGAGGAGCAGCGTATTATACTGGAAAAGTATGAGGAGGAAAAACACACTAAATCGAACACCGCGGCTGCCGTGAAGAGAAGGCAGAATGCTTGGCAATGTATTGCCGACTGCATAAATGAGCAAGTTACAGTTACAGTGTCAGCTCGGTATAGCAGGCAGCTGTTAGCCAGGCTGAAGTGCTGCTTCACATTAGTATTACAGCCTTTCTCTCATACAGAGAGTCGTCGGCAAAATCTAATGGATTTGATCGGTCCAGGAAAATCCTTTCACGCCGTAATGCTCTCCTCATTTGGACTCGTTCAAGGAGATCCTCAGTGATTGGGCAGGCCACGGTTTGGCAAACAGCTGATTGGCTACGGGGCGGTGCTTTATGTAGGATTAGGATAGGTTTTCTATCCCGACCAGAGGTGAACCAGCTTTGTGGTACAGAAAATCCGGAGTTGAGCCTGAAGTTATCTTGCTAACACCTTAATCCCGCTTCGTGATACAGGCCTCTGGTCTCGCATCAGATTTTTATATCTTAGTTGTTCTGATTTAAGGTGTGAAACTGATCCTAGATCAGTACTCATAAGATTTGGTGTCCTGTCTTATATTCTGCCTCTTAGAAGAACTGAGCTTTGGTTTGGAAAGTAACACAGAAGTAAAGCCACTAGTAATGTCATTACTTTTTAGAGAGAGTAGTTAGTAAATATTGATATTGATTGATCTGTGATTAAAATTTGTAGAGAGTAAGGAGTAGCTTTACTCGATTACTTTTGTTTTGACTGCTTGTGTAATGTGCTCATAAACTTTACAGCTAAATGTGAGTTAGCATGAATGAATTGAAGCGGTTGGGATGTTAGGAGAGATCAGGAGAGATAAAGCTCTGACTTGTCTTTGTGTTTGCACCTACAGACGGATCACACCTCAGGGTGGGGCGCCATGCAGGGTTACACCACATAAATGTTTCTCATGAATGGAGCATTGCACTACAGCTCAGAGGAGACGCCCAGCTGTCTGTGTGCTGGATCACATAAAACTGTCTCATTTTTATCACAAATCATTTACATACACACAGTTTCCATACAAACTGCAGCCTCAGCAGCCTAACCCAGATTGTAGCAGGAAGAGGAAACGTGAGAAGCTGCTATCAGAGTTTCCCTGAGGTTTTAGAGATTTTAGAGGGTTTTTACCTGTGGAGGATGTCGATATGAGCTGCTGGTGTCGACCCAGGGCTGTGTGTCTGACAAACTGAAACTAAGGTTCGGACTTCCTGCCCTTCAGCCCCTCCCACAGCAGCTCAGCACTTCCCTATTCCTCTGCTTCCCCTCTAAAGGGTTTTCACTCCACACTGACACAACACACACACACACACACACACACACACACACACACACACACACACACACACACTTACTCACTTTGCTGCAGGCCATAAAGCAGAGACACAGAGGATGACTCCTGTTATTTGACCTCATTAACACAGTGTGAAAATACAATATCACTTTAGTCACAATGTTAATTAGCAGTCCTAATGTTGATAATTAACTTAGCTGCAGCTTTGCATCAACTTATCAGCCTAACCTATCCCCTTATCCAGGCTTGAAGATTAATAATTTTGGAGCAAGGCCACTTTCCATTGTAAAACATTAATATACACTCAGTGGCCACTTCATCAGCTCAACCTGCACAATCTAATCCAATGTAATCCAGCGGTTGTGCCATAAAGTTTCCTTTTCTGCTGCCTATAATGCTCAGGTTTTCTTCAGGGATTTTAACTAACAATGAAATTGACAAAAGCTATTTATTTCATGAACTAAAGAATTGCTGTTTATATACTACCAATATGTGTACAAGTTTATACATATTACATAGTTTATACAGTCTCAGTACCAATCAGAGTCTCTGGACTCATCGGTTGAAGATGGGGAGTCGGAGGAGGTGCAGTGTGTGTGTATTTGGGTTGTGTGTTCCTTGGACCATATCAGGGCCAAAATGGATTTCCTTAAATGTTTCACATGGGGGAAGCATTTCTCATTCTCATATTCCCATTATTTTTATATATATATTTGATATTTTATTGCTATAGATTACGCATACAGTATACATTAGTGTATACATACATTAGTATTAAGGTTAGTCTGGGAACAGTAAATCAAATGCACCCCTCTAAGTGCTGTGTGTGGAAGTAGCTGACTGCACCATCACCTGATGTCTCAGTCTCACAGCAAATCATTAGTCACATCACTTATTCAGCCTGCCACGGAGGCTCCCAGGGGTCAAAAAAGACCCATGGATAAATCTTTAGTGGTATAGAAATCTGTGTGGACAGTTTATAATTTGTGCTCTCAAATTACGAATCCATTCAGACAGATTTGTAAACCATTCCCTTGGATTAGGGTCCCTGTTCCCTGAAAATTGTTTGAGTGCCTGGATTGCAATTCCAAAGGCACAGTTTACAAATTACAGTTTATGGGGCATATGACATACATTATAATTTATGAAACCAGAAAAAAATGAATTTTGCAGCAGACAACTATTATGATAGCCTTTGCTCCTTTGAAATGCTAAACATTTTTTGATTAAACCATAAATCAACCTGATGGGGGAAAACTGAAATTGTCAAACATCTGCAAAAAAAGTTTTCAAAATGTTAGTGTTTCAGGATTTAAAAACAGCCTTGATAAGGGATTATTTCCTGGAGGAGACTCCCATTTCTTCCTGTGGCTGTCAGCTAATTAACAGGAAGCAGGGCCAAACAGATGGAAACACTGAACGCAAAATCCACAATAAATTGAGGAGGAAACAGGAAGTTTATTACAGGAAGTGATGGATTATCTCGCTTTGTGTAACACTCCGGTATTATCCTTTAAAGCATCAGAATCTCAGGATGCTCGATAATATCAGCACATCATCTGTATCGGTCGATATCAGCTTTAAAATGAAATATCTCATTGGCCAGAAATGAAAATTCCTGCCTATATGACATGTTGATATATTAAACAGTATTGTGACAGTTTTGTTTAAAGAAAATGCTGTATAAAAATAAGTAGGGTGTGTTTTACATAGCCTAAGTTGAAGTAGTTTTCTTATTTTGCTGAGAGAATGTGTACATTTTGAAAAGTGTTGTGTTTTTATGTCTGCATCTGCCAGTGAGCCTTCACAATAAGAGCTTGCAAAATGAAATGTTAATTTCACTACAGCGGAGACTTGATGTTCTCAGCAATTTTGGTGGAAAAAATATGTGCATATATTTGTATCATTATTGGCCAAAAGAATTGGAAAATATCAGATATCGGCAAAAAATACAATATCGTGCATCCCTAAAAAATCCCCTGACATGGCAGCAGTGTTCTGCACTCAGCATCGCGGCCTGGTGGAGTCCGTGAAGAAGAGTCTCTTGAGGAAGAAGACCTGCAAGTATCCCGACAGCAGGATGACGAAGCTTTGTGCCGCTGACCACCACGAGATGTAGTTGAGGTTGGACAGCAGCAGGTAGTGGTCCTTCCCTTTTCTCATGCGGGCGAAGTTGTAGTGGCGCCACATGTGGAAGATCTGAGCCTGCAGCCTCCTGGTGCTCTCCTACACCAAACACACAACGTGTAACACAGCACACTGTTGTTAAAGGCAAAACCAACAATTTACAGTCACTCTCCTCGCTGTAATTGAGTACCTTTTCTGTGTTCTTAAACTTCATTATTATAATTATTTTCAGCTGCTGCAATAATCAAAAATCCTATTTAAAGGCAGAATGAGGATTCTCCTAAAATAAAAACAATGTATGGACTCTCAATAATTACTTCTGAGCCACTAGAAGTGTGTGTTGGTGTATGTATCTGCAGAGACTGCCCTCTGCCTGGATTTTTCTTGTTTTGCTGAGCTTGGATGATTAAAGTGATCCACAATATAAATAAGTGGTCAGAAGACATAAATAAAGTGAATTAAACTGGAAGGAACACCTTGATACTGGCCAGAGTGGTGTTCAGGACTTTCTCTTCCTCTTCCAGCTCCCTGTTCACTTCATCAAAACCTTCGTACAGGACGCCAAAGTTCAGAAAAACTCTGATGCCTCCGAACTTGTTGTTGTGGTTCCCGAGACACATCTGGTAAAAACCTGCCAGGAGAAAGCTGCATCAGCAGATAAGGTAACATTTCCAGTGTTGCAGTAGTACAAACTGATGGTTCAGGTCACTGCAACCACACTGTGTACAGTTTGCACCAATGTAAAATGTTTCACGAGCAAGAAAGTTCCCAGAGTGCATTGTGGAGTAGAAATGTCATCGTTGCAGATAGAATTGACATCATCACAGTTAAGAATGTCATGGCCACGTGTCAAAACGTATTATTTGTGGATTAACATGTCGTCGCAACAGGAAATATTGCCATCAAGGGTAAAAACATCACCAGTGTAGTTTTGTTCCCTCCTCTGGCCTTACTGTCAGACAAAAAAAGACCCAATGACAATGCAGGCAGAATGCAGGTAGATCACGAGACATATGAAAACCAGTGATAATGCAAAGATGTGATCAGCTTGGTCACTGTAAGGATTCCCAGTGCCATTTTGATACTGGAGTAAATGTTAGTCAAGACTCTGTTCTGCTTGTTCATCATGTACCTGTGACCTCGGTCTGGAAGTTAATTTGACCAATGGCGTCGTGTCTTGAAGCCATGAGAGAGCCATCCGGTGAGGTAACGGTCACAAAGAGCCGGTGGTCATTGGCCATCCCTGTTACCCACTGCACCTGCACATGCACACACGCACGCACGCGCGCACACACACACACACACACACACACACACACACACACACACACACACACACACTGCATTAGTTCTTCTTTGTGTCCACACAGTCAAAATGTCTGTCTTGTTTTACTCCTATCTGGACTGAGTTTTTTTCTTGTGTGTGTGTGTGTGTGTTTCCCCCTCTGCTCTTGTGTTCAGTGGAAATGCAAAAGTGAGTAGAACTGAATTTGGTGTCTGCTGAAGTGCTTTTAAGCAAGATAAAAATGTAGGAGGCATGTATTAAAACAGCCAAACAGTTTATTCACAGGATTGTTATACACAGAGAAGTTCAGTTTAGCAATGCTGCTCATTATTATGCACATACAGACAAAATTAAAAACATTTTCCACATTTTTTGTTGGCACATTGTATGAAACACATGAAGCATATGTAAAGCGCAGTAAGAGCATGTTGTGTGTACACTGATTGATGCTAAATTAGACATGGATAACAAGAGTCAAACTGGTTCACCTTGAAAAGTCAGTCTGATAATGCAGAGAGGCACGGTGTTTATTAAAGGTCTACACCTCAGCACCTTGAGTGTAGTACCTTTTGTACCTTAGTACATTAAGAGCCCAGCAGCTTTAAAATGTGTTTATCAGTGCAGAAAAGATGAAAACCAGTGGAAAAGTAGTTGAATGTCCACCTCAAGTAGAAGTACTGCTACTGCTACTGCTACTGCTACTGCTGATACTTAGGTAGAAATACTGGTGTAAAAATCTGTTGGAGTAAAAACAAAAAAAGCTTCTTTAATACTGTATGTAACAGTCACTGAGTTACTTATTGGAGAAGAAAACAATGTTACTTGTTATCCTTGCATTTTTTTAAATATATAAAAGCACTAAGGACAAACTAGATTCCTTTAACTGTCAATTTGGAAAATAAGGGCCTTCTTTGCTAACTGATTATTGATCGCAAAGCGCACTCGACAAGGTTAGAATTATCTATTCTGTATTATTTATGAGCAGCCCACAAATACAAGACATTCTCTATAATGGATGTGAGCTAAAATGTAACTGTAAAATGTAAAGGTACTTTAGCTAAAAACAGGACTTCAGAAGCACTTAAGTAAAACTGAAATTACTACTACTATCCATTTACATTGATTTGATTATTTGTCATTAGTTATTTCTGCCCTTACGTGCAGGGTGGCAACAGTCAGGCTTTCTTACCAGGTAGGTCAGGTAGAAGCTTCCACTCTGGTGGGCAAAGTGCCAGAAACACTCAGAGCCTGAGGGAGGAACCTCAGTGGCAAAGTCGTATCTGTCTGCTCCTCTGAACAAGCCCGGGCCGGCCTCGCTCAGGGATGGCTCCGACTTCCTGGCCCAGACACGCTGACAGCCGAGGAGTGTGAGCAGGATGAAGGCCAGCATGGCTGCAGGCTGCACGGCTGCTCCGCTTTCACCATGCAGGAGGGGAAGGAAATGCCGCCACTGCTTTCCTCTGTTGATTCTTAGATATCAAGCCGAGGAGAATAATTAACCACACCAGCAATCTGAGCTGAGACGCTGGATGCTTGATAACATATCGCTGTGGTTACACCAAAACCTTTTATCTGCAGTGTCAGATTTTTACCAGTGACAAACACAAAGCATGTTTTCTTATTGAAATACCACACAAGTTTTGAGAGCAAAACTCAACTTTGATAGAATGTTGTGTTGTCTAGTTCCTGGGTGTAATACGATGGTGGTTAAATCCCCCCATTAGTTGCTCTGTGCTCCCAGGGCTGCTAATCCACAACACCGGATATGTATCGCTCCATTCACTTCCATAGCAAAACAGCTCCTAAAGTAAAACTTTTAGCACAGAATCGACACCAACAACAAGGACTATGAAAAGATAAAAAACGAGAATTCCTGATACCCATGTTTGAGTAATTGCAGTTATTTGTGAAAGTTCCTGGCACTATGTGGAAATTTTCTGCTGACATGACCTGCCGGATCTACTTTCCAACTCAAATGTCAGAAGCAAGAGAGAAGCTGTTTAATCTCAAAAAATGGGTGCAGGATTTGTTGTTATTTATATAGACATAATCCACTTGGTTTGCACTTGTGTATGTGCTCAATGTGTTATTTTAGGAGATGTTTACTGCACTGAGACTTGAGTCCATGACCCAGGAACCGTACAACTCCACACTCTACCAAAGCTCAGTTTTATTTTAAGAAGTTTCATGAAATTCACTTAGTTACACATGACCATGTAAACTTCACAGTCAAGGAAGGAAACCGCCTGTGTTGCATTTGCTTTGTTCCACACAATGTTAAATTCCCTGTGAAATGACCTCACGTGACTTCTACTCTCTGTAATCTTAAATAGTGACATCATCCTGCACTAGTGGCTGTATTGTAAAGTTGCAGCCAATAAAACCTTCACAAATCTTTAAACTTCCTCTCTCCTTTCTCTCCCAAACTGATATCCTGCTGGTTTGCACCGTGTCCCGCCCAAACCTCCTGTTTCAACAGGAATTACATCAAATCAAGCAAGTAAGAGTCCATTTCATGGGCTCTTTAAAAATATACACCATTAAAGCAATCTACTGATTCATCTACAGATTATCTTTATTCAGCTTCAACATAATGCCTGGAAAGTTTCCCAGCGATTAGTCCAGGTAAAATGTACATCAATCATTCAAATTTGCATTTAAACACCAAATAGGTATTAACATATCCAGTTCTGTTGCAAAAATGTTTTTTTCTAATTAACAGGAAATGTTTTTTTTGTTTTGCTTTGTTTTTGTTTTTTGCTCTATGTGCTGAACTAACCATAGTCAGATATAAAAACACACTTTTTACTTTTGGGGGCCAAGAAATATGACAGACCTAAGTAAAACTTCTTAAACTTCTCAAGTGATCTTGTAATGGCAAATTTAATGGTGCTGTCTAATGAAATACAGTGAGATTGCAATTTTCAAACATAACCACAGGAGAAAAATGGCCACAGTTGGTTTTGGAGTATGGGACTGTACACAGTGTGTCCACCTGTATACATTCTGATGTTTGTGTACAGAACTGACGTGGCCTGTTTCTGCTGGCCTGAAGCCCTAACCCTCAGCGAGGGACTCTCAGCAGCGCGGCCTCTCAGCCTCGCCACCGCTGCCGCTCTTGGTGATGAAGAGTCTCTTGAGGAAGAGGAGCTGCAGGTATCCAGCGGTGACGATGACGAGGCTTTGCGCCGTTGACCACCAGGTGACGTACCGCGCGTTGGACTGCAGCAGGAAGTAGTCGGCGCTCTTCCGCATGCGGCTGAAGGTGTAGTGGCGGAACATGTGGAAGATGTGGTTCTCCACGCGGAGGGACGTTTCCTGCAGTTTGAAGATGTGATACTGACTTTAGCGCTATCAGTGCCACTATTAGTAGTACCTCTACTACTGCTACTACCATCACTGGAACTACTACTACAACCTCTTCTGCTACTGTTAATACTACTGCAGTTACTACTGCAGCTGCTACCATTACCAGTAGTTAGGTTAAAACAGACTACTACTGCTACTACTACTACTACTGTACCACTACTGTGACTATTACTGTGCTGCATTCAAATGAATTTAAATGATGGATAGAAGGTGAAGGAAAATCTTGTAACTCAGTGGAAGGATTACATGATGCTTTATGGATCAGAAAATTCTGCAACTTTTGGATTGTGAAACTGTTTCACAACCAAACTGAAATAACAAGTCGCCAGGCCGAAAACAAGATGGTGTTTTTTAGTTAGTACAAAGTTTCCATTCTGGAGATTCATGGTTTTCATCCGAGGATGCCATCAAGTACAGGATTTAACAGAGTTTCAACAAAATATATTAACAGAAAACAAAACAACAGAGAGCAAAATGAAAATGCTGTGATACGGCAGGTGAGGTGTAACTGGAAACTGTGTGAAAAAGTGTGTGTGTGTGTGTGAGAGAGAGAGTGGGTGAAATGAGGTTTTTGCTGTTCCACTTAAAGAGAAGTAGCACAGCACACTGTTTTCTTTACTGCTTGGTGTTGACAGGAAATGGTGTCAGTCTACCTCGATGGTGGTCAGCGTGTTGTTCAGGTCCTTCCTGACTTCCTCTTTCTTCTTCTTCTCTTCCTCCTTGCTCTGGCTGGCGTCCTGGGAGCCGTCATAATAAACGCCGAAGCTGAGGAAGACCTGCATGGTGCCGAAGCGGTTGTGGAAGTTGTTGAAGCACATCTGGTAGAAACCTGGACCGTACAGAACAGGAAGAGTGCAGAAAACTGCTTAGACAACAGCTTTACTGATGTAAGTAAGGGTAGAGTGATAGAGCAAGTAATACACAGAACCACTGACTGATAATAAAAACTGACTGTATTTTATAAAACAGAGTATTATAGCTCTGTGAACATAACTGTTACAAACTAGGTTCAAGCAGGAGGTGACAGCTAACTCTGCTTTGTATCTCAAATCCGCATGAAACATTGTGTAAATAAGACAGCTTCAGAGTTGCTGTAAGGTTTATTTATATATTCATTTATTTCAATTTGATGGAGCCAGGCTAATAACTCCCATAGACTTCAAGGCTTTATGCTAAGCTAAGAGGAAATGCTACCCATAGGAACTGCACCGCTGGACATGCAGAGGTGAAAATGGTGTCCAACGTCTTGTCTCAGTCTGGGGAAGTTGGAAACAGAGAGTATTTGGCCCTTGTCACAACAGCGGTGAAGCAAAAGTGAAAGCAACCTGTTTCCTCTGCCTCGAAGTTGATCTGACCCGTTGCATCATCAATAGTCGACACCAACAGGCCGCTGGGAGCGTTGACGGTGACGGACAAGTGTCTGTCATGGCCGACTCCTGTCACCCACTGCACCTGCAGACACAGATGAGCAAATGTGAATAATACCAATTTACAAAGGAGATCACATTTCAGAGGCCAGAAATATTTTAACTCCATATTTTTTTGTAAAATACACAAAAAAGTTGAACTTAAAAAGTTAGAAACACGTTTTGACACTCTGGCTTTGCTTAGTGTGAGGGCCAGATAGAAAACATGCGTTCAACATGTGGATACAGAATATGGTGCAGGTTCAAACTGCACTGCACCTTTTCCTGGCCCTGCATCATCTCAGCCTCCTTGTGTTAGGTGATAAAACCATTGTCTTGTTGTCTTACCATGAAGGTGAGGTAGAATCTCTCTCCTCGGTGAGCAAAGTGCCAGAAACACTCCATCCCCGCAGCAGGAAGCACGATGGAGAAGTCGTACTGGTCGGCTCCCCAGAACAGGTCCTGGTCGGCCATGTCGGGGTGCAGGTTGGTCTGGGGCCCGCCGCCCGCCAAGCCCAAACACAGCAACACAACAACAACAACAACAACAGAGCAGGTCCTGCACAACATGACTGGAACAGGAGCTTTTATTAGACTGACTGAAAGGAGCTGGGAGTGTGTGTGTGTGTGTGTGTGTGTGTGTGTGGGGCAGTTTCCAGGACAGAAATGATTAACCAGCTCTGAAATGTGGTGGGAAAACTGGGCTGATGTCACAGCTGGAGCCATGAGGCAAAACTGATAGAGAGAAATAACTCCAGTTCACATCTGGCAGCCTTGACCAAAATGTTCCAAATCCTGTCGACTCCTTCTGATGAAATCCAGTTTAACAGCTAAACTGGTTTAGAGAAGAACCAGCAAGTGACCACTAATGACCAGAGCCAGGACTTAATCAGTCAGATCATTAGATTAAACCTGAATGTTAGGTTTTTCAAAACACTGCTCATTCAGACAGGAACAGCAGTATTAGGGCGACTGCAGTGAGCAAAAAATGTTACTTTATGACCTCAGATTTTGAGTTTTTTTCTGATGAACTGGTGATTTTTTTTTTTTTTTTTAATCTCAGAAATTCAGAAATCTCTGGGAATATTACACCTGCTCCCTTTACTCTGTATGTTCTTTTTCTCCTGACAATGGCCCTAAAACATTGTCGTAGACAGGATTATGTGATGAAAACCTTTTTTTTTTTTTTTTTTAAATTAACTGAAATTTTGTTTTTGTTTTTTTTATTATAAGACAGGGTGAGAACTTTTGATGCTTAAAATCAACTAATTGACTAGTTGGCGTTCAGATTGAGAATTAATTTCAAGACAGAGAAGGTGTTGCATGTGACCAAGAAATTGTGGTGAGGATGTCAGAAAGAAAAAAAAACAGCTTCTACAGCTTGACCTTGGATTAAAACAGACATGATGTTTATATTTTACTAAATAAACAAAACCTTCAACATAAAGTCTCACACTAACCAGGAGATCAGCTGCTCTTATGAACCTTTAATTAAATAAATGATATTTCTTTTACACTTTCCACCGTTCCCTCGTCTTGGTGATTTGATTTGACAGCGTCTTGTTCTATCACGTCCTATAGGGGGCAGTATAGAGCTTTATTACAGACTCAGAATCTGGACTCTGATCCTGACCTGGCACCATCTCCAAAACAGAGGAGGAAAGGCATCCTTTTTGATGTGACAAAATTATTGATGGAATGAACACAAAAGTAAATCACATTCTGGTTTTTGATTAAAGAGTCATCTTAGACAGTTGCTGACAAAATAGTTTCTTTTTTGAGGACAAAGTCAAGCTTCTGAAACACTTGACTGTGGTATTTCAGAATCCTGAAAGTGGATTTATGCAGGGTTTTTATTTTTCATTTTAGATTTCAAAACAAAACCCTTGGGCTGAAGCAGTTCTGGTGTAAATAAATCTGTGTCCAGCTCCCAGAGTGAAAGACACACTAAATAACAACTTGAAACAGACTTTTGAGAGGTAGAGATGAACTTGGTTTAATGACTGTTTGAGAAAAGTGGAAAATAATTTAATACAAAGAAAACAGAACAGGCTCTGTGATCCATACAGTCACCCCACATGAGACACATTCTTCAGTATTTCAGATTTCAGCCTATTGCTCCAGAGCCATATTCAAGAAACCAGAACATTACAGCTTACTGAGAGCCTGGGAAGTTAAAAATGGACCGGAGAGCTTTCAGAGCCTTTTCCTGGACCTGCAGACGCCCTGATTTCACATGGAGAGAAAAGCACGAGGGGAGATCCCTCTGTCATCACACAGTGTTCAACCAGTGAGGGAGAGCAGCATCAAACACCAGAGACAGACACACATGCAGAGCAACTGTGCTCAGGTAAACAGCAGACACACTCCTCTGTCCCTCTCTCTCTCTCTCTCTCTCTCTCTCTCACATATATACACACACACGCACACACACACACACAAATGCTCAGAGCAGGAATGTGAAAAAAAGAGGTAACTGAGGTTGGCTGTGTAATTAAACACAGGTCAAATGTCACACTACACAGTCCACTCATCTCTTA
>OMLB01003485.1:2755-40255 GCA_900302555.1 Myripristis jacobus
TAACGGAAAATTTTTTTTTTTTTTTTTTTAAACTTGATGTAGTTTATTCTCGTGTATTGTACCTGGCATCAAACGGTGAGACTCAAGATGAATCGACATCGTGTTTGAAACGCTTGTATGCCTGTTTGGAGTGGGACATTTTCAGCTTGGTTATGCTAATTCTTACTTTGGACATGAGTGATATGGAGTTTAAGTGGCAGCTTGGCGGGCATGCGGGTGGGATAGGTCCTGAATGCCTTTTAGATGTCGATACTTTCTCTATCCATATTAGTTAATGGGTTGTTTTCTTGTGCGTAAAATGAGCTGACCGGCACTTTTCTGCGTGAAAAAAAATCTTAGTTTGGAATATGACAGATATCAGTCAATTCAGTAAAAATTCTATTTTATTTTCCTCCGCTCTTTTTTTTATTTGGACATATTTTTTCCATGAGCAGAGGATCCCGCTGACCGGTCGTGGCGTGTTTACTTGCAACCTGCCCCGAGCGCTGCGCTCCTGACGCGGATAAAGGCTCACCACATTCCCGGGTGGTCCACCTAAGCCCACATTTCCTGATTTTATTTGAATAACCTCGATTATAATCTCTCACGGCTATTTCCTTAAGCTGTTCGATTAGATCAGTTATGCTGTTTCCACAGTCACAACAAACCAGCCGTTCCCAGGATGACACGCCAAACATCTCACATCTCCCATCGCAGGTGAAACAGGGTTCACGGCCGTGCAGCCTCTCCCTGCACGCTGAGGTCCACACACTGTTCTTTGTACATGAGCCCAGTATGTAAAGTAACAGCAGAGTTCACCTTGTGTCCATCCCCGGTCAGAGATGTGGAGGAGAGCCCGGTGCACAGATGGTGCAGCAGAGGGAGCCACTTTCTACTGCAGCTCAGAGCCTCTGACCAGCCCTGTGTGGCTGCCAGGCCTGCCTGCCTGCCTGCAGCCCCAGGCACTGAGCTTGTGTGTGTGTGTGTGTGTGTGTGTGTTTGTGTGTGTGTGTGTGTTTCAGTGTGTCTGTCTCACTGTCTATGTTTGTTTTTATGTGTCTGACACTGTGGTAATCTTGCCAGTCCTCTGCTGGCTGGCAGATGAAATTCAAGAGGAGGCTGGCTGTGCTGATTGACATGCAGCACAAATGCACATTTGATCTCAGTCAAACTTGCTGTGGAGTTGCGAGCAGCCCTTATTGCTTAGGAAGCATTAACCAACATGATTCGCCTGAGGGAGAAGTTATGCATTTATAACAGGCAGATTGGGGTTTGTTGAGCTTCACTCCTGCTGAGGTTTTTAGTTTGTCAGTTTTGTGGTTTTCCTCCTGAACGCCCTGGGAAAGATGCAGGCCAGTAGGCTTGTGCATGAATATTTTTTATCAAAAGTTACAGTCCAGTTTAAGAACATGTATTTCACACTAATGGTGCAGTATGGCTAATCATAGTGTTTTCCATAGCTGTTCAAAAGATAACTTTCCTCTTTACTCCATAGTGACATAACATCACATAAAGGGGATATAACTGGTGCGTCTTGCTCAGTAGACACAATACTAGTCCAGTGTCCAGTTTCAACTCTCGCATTTGCCAGTATATCCAGCTCATTTGTCTCCACTTACACAACAAAGGGAAAAGACAGGCACCTTTGTGGGGGGAAAAAGAAACAAAAGTTCATGTTCTGGCATGAGGCCAGGGAGGAAGAGAGCGTATGTTTGTGTTCAGTGGGGACAGTTGAAGATGCAGCGAAACTTGTTTTCTTTTCCTCTGTCCTCATAGCCCTGGCCGCTGCATGCAAGGCAGCACGGGAAGCCGGGAGTCTCAGCCAGAGCTTTGGTCTCACTCGGGTTTCACTCTGGCACAGCGCGGACAATACAGACAGGCAGTCATCCAGAGGTTGTGTTGGGTGTGTGTGTGTGTGTGTGTGTGTATATACAGGGTAGGGAGTGCCAATGCTGTGGGTCTCAACATTGAGTAGCAGAAGTGTGCAGGAGGAACGTAATCTTTTAGCAGATTAAGGTGTCTCTGAGGGAAGAAAAAGCCTCTTGGGTAGATCTTTTGGCACTCATTTACAATTTGGCACATTATCACGAGCAGCTTGGCAAAATCTGCAATGGGAGGGTGGCAGATCTGGCATAACATTTCCAGCCGCCCACTGGGTCCCCCTGCGTTGGGTGTTTCCATACATTTGGCTCATTTTGCGACTAATCTGAATGAAATGCCTCTATATTACAAATGTAATGAGCCTCAACGCTGTTTGGCATCATAATTGTTCATTACCTTTCTTAAGTTATAAATATGCATGGACAGATGTAGCACTGTTCCTAATACAATGTGTCTGTTGTTATAAGTTTCCCCCACATGATGTTAAGCCTCTTACATGCAGACATTACAATGACTAATGATGCATTTGCCTTTATTGTTGAGATAAGTACGCCGCTGCCAGAGGGCAAAGTTTCTACTTCTTACAAAATGGTATATGTCCCCTCTTCCTCTCCAGGGAGATTACCGCTGAGGCGTCGGATGGATGATGAGGAGGAGGACATGTCGCGGCCCATCTCGCATCTCTGGGGAACGCCCTTTAGGGACGTCAAATTCGAGGACCGAGCCACGCAGACCGCGACCGGACGGGCCCTTGTGGCCGTCACCGCCGCCGCCTCAACGTCACAGAGCCACAACAACAACAGCATCGACATCAACACGCTGGCCTTCAGCTCGCACCCGCTGCCTCACATACTCTTTCATGGTAAGGGGGAAGTGTGAGGCATTTTCTGCATGTGATCTGAAATTGAGAGCACGCACCATAGGTTACCTCTTGATTTTAGTCATATTTTCTTCCCCTTTGGTTGGTTCTTCTCGGGCAACTCTGGCAACCCTCAGAGACCCAAGTAATTCCATCTTTCTCTGTGATTTAATAACTTCCAGATTCCTGGAGTTTCAGACTAATCTGGATGGGAACTGGAGCACTCTGTTTTCTTATTTTTCCTGGTAGATGAGACAATTGAATTTCAATTTGAATTATTCTGCCTCAAAGTGACAGGCCTGGAAATGACCTTTCTGTGCAGCTGGGAGATCCCCTCACAGTAACATGCATGCTGAGAACATGAGACACATGATATTAAAAAAAAAAAAAAAAAAAAAAAAAAGCTAACATGCTAAAACCACGAATAGCCATTGCACTATTCAGAATAATAACAAATTCTGCACTTTTATGCATTGGAATGTTGGCTCCTCTCTTTTACCTTTTGCATATTCAAACTCCGTTCATTGTTAAAAAAAAAAAAAAAAAGTCAAAGCAGGCAAGCACACAAATTTCATACATACACAAAAGCACATACCCATGCTAATGTGCCCACCAATTTTAATCCAATATTCTTTGCCTGCAGCTAATCAAATCAGTGTGACATCACTCTAATCAAATTGAACCGATGCGTAGTATGTTGTTTGTTTGTTGACTCAGTGTCAGTCAGTGAGAGGTGCATATTGTTCTGGGTTAAAAGTCATCGATACATAAACACCACTCAGTGTTATTACCCTGCCACTCATTATAATTTAACCAGTAATTGATGTCATGCACTTGGCTTCGTGCCACTTTTTCTTCCTATCACCATTTCTCTTGTTCCTTCCTAAGAATGGCCCGCTGGTTTCACAGCAGCACTCAGTTATTTGGAGATACATATGGTCCTTTTTTCCACTGAAGTGGGACTGGCAAGGTAGAATAGGAAGGCATTCTTTGCGCCATTACATAAAAAGAATTGTTTTTCCCTCCGAATCGCATGACGGCAGAAGCGCATGGCAGGGGCGGTGACTGAACTCAGTGACACGGCACAGAGAAAAGGCGGCGGTTCACTGAGGCCATTGCTGATTTAATAAGGCGTTTGAGTTTTCCCACCTACTGACACTCTGCTTTCCTCTTGTCTTGTTTATAGACTCTTGAAACGCAGCCTGCTCCGAGTGTAGATATTATATAATTGATCCATAAAACACCCGGATCTGATGGAATCTGAATAACTGATAGCAATAACAGCAGCACTCAAACGCAGATGTGTGTATGACTAAAGTGGCTTCTGAGACAGACAAAAGGACAGCAGTGTGTAAAGGCATACATTTTCCTGCTAAATCAAGAAAGTTTGGCTTTTTATAAGACTGAAGGTTGTCTAAGGCATGTCACAAATATGTCTTGTCCGAAATTAGAAACATTACATTTTGGAATGCTTACTAACCAGAAAAATGCTCAACAATCAGTCACCGATGTTGTTCACTTTTGGTATATTGATAATTAGCACTATATTGCTTTTCTCTGACTTTGAAAATCTCTTTGTATGTGAGCAAGAAGCTGCATTTAAAAGCTGTAAAATGTATATTTTCCCTTTTAGGCAACGCTGGATTTCGCTCGCATTCCCCCGCTCAGTTTGAGCCAGTGGAGAACCGGGGAGAGAGGCAGATTGAGGAGGAGGAGGAAGAGGAGGGTCGAGGGGAGGAAGACGACAGGGTGGCAGAGAGGGCTGGGGAGCAGGCGGGAGTGAGCATCGAGGCGCAAATTGGCCGCAAACTTCGGGAGATCGGAGACAGGTTCCACCAGGATCATGTTGAACTGGTAAGCCCGGGCCGCACGCAGACTAGTGGATCCCCAAATAACCTGAGGAAACAGACATTCTGTAACTCCTGGTGACATCACTGATACTCTGTGTGCACTCTCAAGCACATGAACCTGCTGTGAACACACAAAGACAGGCACTGCCCTAAAGAAGACAGGGAAATCCCCAGACCAAGTGCTCTGTTTGCCTATTGATGTTGCTCAGGTTCTTCAAATAAGATGGACATGGTTGCTGCTTAAAGGGAAAGTTCACACATTTAAAAAAAAAAAAAAAAATTCACTCCCCCCTCAGTTGTTGTGTAGGACAGTAGTGGTGCTATCTTCCTCTCATTGTCCCTGAGTGCTTCCTGCCATTGAGGTAGACTTCCCTGCAGCTAACATTCTTGAAAATTAATGCCTTAATCCAATCAAAAAAGGCTTATCATCACATTACAAGTGTCACTTTCCCAAACTAAAAAGCACATACTACTACCAAGCACATACAGATCATAGTTTTGCTCAAATTATTGTTTTAGAGGATTAAGGTGGCTATTTTAAGAATGTTAGCTGGGGGGGAAGTCCACCTCAATGGCAGGAGGCAAACAGTTAGCATTTCAACATCCAGCCAGTATCCAGCACTCAGGAACAATGAGAGAAAAACTGGTCCCCTGGTTCAGCCGGGGGGAAAGTGAAATAGAATCACATTTGTCTAAATGAGTGAGTTGTTCCTTCAAAGGACAAAAGAACCCTGAAATTCACAAGAACAGAGGAAGTTAAAGAAGCACAGTCGAGTGCAGTGCAAACTTAGGAAAGGTTTGTTTGTATGTGTGAAGTATTTGTGCTTGTCAGCTTTTACTTGACAAAAAGTGGGTGTAAGAGGCGAAGTTCAAAGCTACCTACTGCCAATTTGTGGCTGACTCTTGGGGGAAAAAGGGGCCATACATCTTGCCAGCTGGACTGGCCACAACCCACACTGGATAAAAATAGCCTGTGCTGTGATTCAACCACTTTCTTGGATCTGGGCACATTGAAGGAAAAAACCCATATCACTAATAAGGCATAATTAAATGTAACTTAATACAGGGTACTAAAATAAGAACTGTAATTTACACAAGCAACGTGACTGTTTGTTATGAATCCACTTCGACATTTGAAACCCAGATAGAAACAGATGCATCCTCACTTTTCAGTGTCAATACCCACAGAGTGTTTCACTATTGATTCTTAGTTTGGCTGTGGTCGGGGTCTACTTTGTTCGACTGAAATACTACACCTTAATCCGAGCAGATGGGTATATAATCTAAGATGCCAATATGGTGTCACAGTAGCACTGACACCTAGCCATTACAGTCCACAGGAATATTCAGGTCAGGTTTCAGGGTCTACAGAGGCAGAAGAAAAGAATGAAATGACGAGTGAAATCCATCCCCCCCAGCTGTTTGGGGAGCAAGCTCCAGGTGCTTTTTGGGAAGAGCAGATTGAATGTCTCTCTCCCATCCTCTGACCTGTTCCCTTTGTCCTTTTGTTTTCACTCTTTCCTGTAATTTAACCATTTGTTTAATCTTGGCCAGACATATCTTCCTCGAGGGTTTGTCAGGTATCACTTCCATATCAAGCATAAAAACGGGCACACAGAGGTTTGCAGCTATTTGGGAAGAGCCCCTAAGGACATAGTTAAGCAAGCACACCCTGTGCAGATGATAATTAGTGGTTTGCCGTGCTTGCAAAGAAACTTGGAAAAATATGGCAGGGATCTTGTCAGCTTAGCTTCGTAGATACAGGGTTCGTACGGGTGCTGGAAACCCTTGATAACGCTTGAATTTTAATGCGACGTTTTCAAGGTTTGAAAAGTGCTTGGATTTTGAATAAAGTGCTAGAAACTGCTTGAAAAATCAACTGCATTACTTTCATAGTAAATCACCGGGTCACTGACACATTTTGAAACTTGGAACTTTTTTTTTCTGTCTTGCTTTTGTAGGATGCTCTTGACTGAACATAATTTTGGTTGTTTGCAGCATAGCAACATCTGATTTAATGTGATGAAGAGGCGAGTATACACACATATATATTTATATCCAGTATATAAATATTTAAGTCACCGCAGAAAGGTGCTGGAAAAGCTTGAAAATGCACCTTGAAAATGTTTGAAAAGTGCTTGAATTTGAGTCAAGGAAAGGGCTGTAGCTTTGGTGCCACTTCAACTGAGCTGTACCTTGAAAGGTGTTTACCGATGACAGCATGCACACTCACTTTTTCCACCCTCCTCTGGCACGGCTCCATGTGTTTTCAATAACAGGGCAGAGGTTACTTGTATTGAAAACTTATTACTGGCTCAGCTGACAGAAACAGCTCACATTAGTCATGACCTTTGTTAATGAGTGCAAATACACCAGGAGGGGCACCAGGCGCCCTGTCTGTGACTGAGTGATTTTGCCGTGGGGTCTGTGTGACAACTAGGTGTGGATGATAAGCACTGAAGAATACTGTTGTGGTTAAGAGAGAAGACAAGGCAAGCAAAAAAGAGAGAAAGAATAGGGCAAACAAAGGAAGAGAGGGTAAAGAAGAAGATGTGCTGAGGTGTCTTGAGAGAGAACAACACGGCGATATTGAGAAAGAACAGGTGAGAAGGATGTGACTGTCATGTACAGGAGTGAACACCATGTCTGTGTCTGGGTAGACTTGGCCGGCTGTTTATATGCACGTCTAAAAATAGAGTCTGACTCACACACTTATAGACGCAGCCAGTAACATGACAGCTACCCACAATACCTCACTTGTCCCGCTGACTACCTTAGTGTGTGCATGTGTGAGAGAGTTTTGGTTTGTGTGTGTGATTGTGTGACAGAGAGATAAGAGAGCAGTTTTTTTCTTTCTTTCTTTTTGTTTGCAAAGCACCAGAGTGGGTTTTTTTTATCCTTCAGGTTCTGAAATTACTTTTGCAGAAAGAATTCAAATGGGAGAGAATAGTCTTGAGTTACAAATGACCCTTTATGATATCTAAACATTTCTGTATCTGTATTTGTGCTATTGTTAGGCTTTTTCACTTGCTTACCCATACCCCAAGTGTGAGCCAGTGTGTGTTTTTGTGTGTTTTTGTCAATCACAGGGAGAACTAAGGAGTGGAGGGTGAGAGGCAGGGTGTATTTCTGGTTTCAGGCTTATCTTGTCAGGTTTGAGAAAACTAAACTACCCTTTACTGTATTTGGCTGCCAAGTGTGGCCAGTTAAATCCTAATTTTTCCTTTGAGGAAAACAGTTAATCCATCCCAACATAAGCCAAGGAGGCAAACACGCAGGCTGACAGCTCTAAACCTTTTTAGTTTTCCCTAGTTTGAGGCGTGTTAAACTAAAAGGGCCAGACAAAATACACTCCAGTCTCTGCTTCCCACACAAAGGAGTGCAGAAAGATGAGCCCCAAGTGGAACAAAACAGGGTATTGTTTAAATAAGCACTGCAGTTTAGAATCGAGGCAATTAAGGACAATTAGGTTTGCATTTAGTGGTGCTGGTTCAATTCAGTTCAGTCTGCTAGTACTGCATCAAATAGCCTGTGGCGGACTCTGATTGCTAGGCTGGTAGAGAGCTTCGCTCTGCTTGTTTGAGAGAGAGAGAGAGAGCAGTAGTGAGAGATTTTAACAAGCAGAATGCTTATGCAACTGGCTGCAATATCTGAACATGGCTCTTCAGAAAGCCAGTGGGAGCTGCGCTGCAACAGAGATGAGAGGCGAGAGAGGAGATTGTAGGCTGCAGCAGGAACCCCTTCATCTGTCTGTAGTCCATGAGGGGCCACAACTGGAAGTGACAGAAGCGGGAGAAGGCGGCTACATAGGAGGGAGCGGCTTCAGTTTCCTTTGCTTTGTTTTTGGTAATTATTCAGCCGACTTCGCCATCAGGCGTACAACAGCTGTGATGAAATAGGGGGCACATTCTCTGAAAGCCTTTGACATTTTTGTTTATGAGTCGACATGCACTGAGCTGGTCTCGAGCGCTGCGGGGGTGGGGTACAGCGAGTGATATTACAAGGCAAAGTGGCATCTCCTGGAGATTAAAAGAGGACTTTCAACTGTAATCAGCCAGTCCTCGCCTCCCATCCCGTGTTTTCCTACTCACTGCATTTCTCTCAGTGTCTCCCTCTCCCTCCATTCACCGGTAGTGTCAGTGATGCATGCCTGATATGGGACGGCCCATGTAGTTCAGATATTACGAGTTCAACTAATTGAACCTCTAGGGGGTTTTTCTTCCCTCTCCCATCTCCTGCTGTTCATTAAAAAATTGCATAATCTTTAATTTTCCATCACACCTCCCTTAAATTAATAAGGGCTCATTGTAGTCTGAACTGCAAGAACACTGAATGGACTGAATATATCTTTCTATCTATCTATCTATCTATCTATCTATCTATCTATCTATCTATCTATCTATCTATCTATCTATATATCTATATATATCTATATCTATATCTATATCTATATATATATATATATATATATATATGTATATTATGGAACACCCTCATATTGATAAGGAGATGAAATTGTGGAGATGTCTACTGGTGCTTTCATAAGATCTTCACACACACGGAGAATTTTAACAAAAAAATCATTAGTACTGTGGATATGATGACCAAGCAGGTAGAAGTTCACAAAAGTCCATCCCTTTTCTGTAATGCAGCCTTTAATACTAAGAAAAGATATCTAGTCTTATATCACAATATTGATGTAATATCTTCCCAGCCCTATAGTTAAATAGCAACTAAGTGTGCTTAGATCTCTGTGAAGGTGACATGTTTTGCTCAAGGAGGTCCACCTCTTGGCTTGTTGAGTGTAAAATCAGGTGAACAAATACATATATGAAGTGTGTTATAAGTGCCTGTTGTTAGGGGATTAGAGAACCTCCATATTCTGTCCCTAAGGAGCAGGAGAGCGAGTGTACCTGGAGGATTGAGAAGTGCTGGGCAGGATGTCCTCATGTGACAGGCATGTTTGCTAGAAAACACAACCTAGTGTTGTGGAAACATCCAAGCTCCTCGGTCATATGCTGTAGCTGACAGGGTTTACCACAGTTCACAAGGCCTTACCTCAAAAACACAACCTCATGACATAGCCATAACATGCAAATAGCAGGGTTTGAATTGATTTCCATAACTGATTGAATTATAATGATGACAGAAGAGGTGAAGTGGGTTCGGGGCAAACAGGGCCGCACTAACATCCCATCTGCTCTCTGCCCCTTGTTTGAGTGTCCAGCATGGATTTCCATCGCAGTGAGTTGAGTGGCATTTATGACCGTAGAAAGTCTTTAAAGTCTGAAAAACCTTCTTCTTCTGTTTTGTTACAGTTCCAGAGGCATCAGAGACAAAACCTGCCTGTGTGGATGCGGCTTACGATGGCCCTGTTTGGCTTTCTGTTTCCAAGAGAGGCCCTGATCCCCCGCCTGCGAGGAGAGCAGAGATGAAGGGACTTGTTCACGGT
Source organism: Myripristis jacobus (assembly GCA_900302555.1). NCBI lineage: Eukaryota > Metazoa > Chordata > Actinopteri > Holocentriformes > Holocentridae > Myripristis > Myripristis jacobus. Next base: position 12,777 of record OMLB01003485.1, read on the forward strand.
CCTTGCCTTGGCCCTTGTCGCCCCCCCCTCCACAGAGACAAGGGACCAGACTTTTGAGATGGCACTGTAAGGTGGAACACGGGTTTGGATTTTGTTTCGTTTTGTAAAAAAATAAAAAAATAAAATATGAAGTTGACATGAAGAAAAACACTGGTCGCCGCTGGACGGAGACTTGATCACAACTTTTTTCTTTTTTTTTTTTTTTTCTCTCGCCTCGCCAAGAAGAAGCCATTGTGTTTGAAGAGATATTTTCGAAATGTTTGCAAGATTACCTATTTTGTACAGTAAATTGCTCTTTATTTGGTATTTCAAGTCTTGAAGGACCTCCATCAGTCCAGGGAATGCCTTATTCTCTCCTGCCACAGTACACACTCGTTTGCATCAAGGAAATCATAAGAAAGGGATGAATTTTAAGATTAGGCCACTTTATGACAGCAAACTGTGGACATGGACACTTCTGTGCTGACGTTACTGACTTCAAAACCTTGACAACACAAGGCACATTTCTTCTTTATTCTTTGAAAAACAGAAAACCCTGTACTTTCCTGTACCACACTGGTTAGTTTGAAAATGGTTGTCATTACATTGTTGCGGTGTTAAACTGGTGGTGGTGAGTTTAGGCTCGTGTTTCACCGGCCACCACTGGGGACATTGGGACATTTTGATCAACCTGTGTAATCCATCAGTAGTTTCCGGTACCACTCATCAGTGGTGATCACGACAGGCCCAACCCTCTTCATTGTGCACAAATTAGCTGGCGTACCTATCCCAATTGCAAAAATGCCACTACTGAAAGATCCACGTCTCTTGTCATGTCGCGACCTGGTCAGCACCACGGACAGCACTCCTCTGATCTTTCCATCACATAGCCCACAGCTTTAAGACTAAATAATGGCCAGCAAGTAAGTAATAATGGTTGACAATCATAATAGACACAGAATTATTGCTTTCAACCACAGGTGTTATATTTATTGAGAATAAAGGATATATATAGAGCGCCTGTAGGTCTGTGTGGGTGATTAGTCGTCTGTTTTAGGCCCATTCACAGAATATGGGAACCAACCAGATTCCTTGAAAGGCCAATGGGCCCTTTTCTGAGATCTGGGCGGTTGTTATGCCACTGCTATTCATTATTTGAAGTGGCTCCAACAACCCATTTTATTGATTCCAGTCCTGTTGAATTAAAGGATCAGCGCATGTATACTTGAATTTTAGGTGTACTGAAGATGCTAAGATATCGGTCTGCTTTCATCCACTTCAAGACCTGACATCGTAATTGTGATTAGGATTTGTATTCAACCATTATTCTTACAATTTGTGCTCGCTTGTGCTTTTTGTAGTCGTGTGCTTGCTGTTTCCAAAATTTGAAGCTCTTTTGAAACCAAATAAGAAGCACAAACTTATCGAAGTGGAAGGAGTCTCACACGTGGGATTACGATCAGGGAACTGTAAACAATCAAGACAGCTGAAAGGCTTTTGATGAATTTCATCGTTTTTCTGAAGCTTTTCAGGATTTCTTTCTCTGGCTGGATTGACAATCGATGGCTTGATCTAAGTGCATGCAGCAGTTTGTGACCTTTGTTGCATTAGTTGCCTGTGAAAGAGAGGAAGTTGTTATCAGCATTTTTGGGGGGGTTAGCAATATTTAAGCCAGTGGAAGGAGTAAAATCTTAGGGATCATTTGCATTTACAATCAAATTTACATTCACAGATGAGCATTTCTCAAAACATGGCCATCTTTCAACAGCGTGCTCTCAATGAAATACAAATATCTCTTTATTATTCACTCAAACCACTTTGTTACAAAATCATTATTGCTTCGAGTTACAATGAAATAGACGCATTTTGTGTTAAATCCTTTTTTTTGTACCAGGTGTAACTATCTGTCTAAAGCACTGAATTGAGAAGTGATATGCTAATATATGTATGAACATCTCAAGTTGAAATTGAACAGAGCCTTTTTTTTTTCTTCTCAAAAAGAACTCTTTCGAAGTGCTCTCTTTCATCAAACTGCCAGTGGTACCACTCAACTTGACTGAGAACTTAGTAAAGAGAGCTTTTACACAGCTCCTAAAACAGTTTTATCAGGTTTTATAAGGTTAAAGAAGTAACAAAAAGGTCTTTAGCGAAAGGAAATATATTGTTAAAAATTCCTCTGTAGATGTATTATATCAGTCCATTGTAGACTGATAATAATATGAATGTGTTTGAAGACACTGATGGGTTTTCCTTCTCTTGTTTCTTTCTTTATGTTTTCTTCAGGGAGTAGTTTATAACCATTTGACACACCTGATGCTCATTGTGAGCCATGTCTGCTGAAAAATCAACCTTTTTTTTTAACAGAGTGAGGAGTCATGCAGGGCTGTACATGATGGTGTTTGTCTTTTTGATCCATATTGTAGACAGCACTGAACAAGCAGAGAGGTTTCATCAGACAATTTGCATTTTACAGTGCAATTTCTCTCAAGATTACACATTGTCAAAGTTACATCTTGTCAGGAAGTTTTTGTACTACGTAATTAGCCAAACCAAAAGTTTGTTTCCTGCAGACACTGAACGCTGAGCCAATTTTTAAGTAGTCGCGACGTACTCTCTGGGCTTCAGTCCAAAGCCTGCATTCTCGCTCTCTTTCTCTAGTCGTCCAAATTCATGTTCAACTACTCCCTGTCCTTATTAAGAACAAAACTGTTAAGTTTCAATTTGTTTGATTTCTTTGAAATAATTTATTCTAATTTATTTTGTGCGTATTTGCTCAGTGCTACTGTATAGATGCTATCTCAATGTGTACAGTCAGTTTCTTCTCATTGTTGATGTGCATTCAGTTGTGTGTTTTGTGCCTGTGTGTGGGGAGGTTGGACGAAAGCCATGTGCCTCGTGCATTCTCACACAAGCCGTGTGAGTCTTTACAAATTGCATGGACAACAGACAATCAAATGTACAAAATGTGCCTTGTGAGCCACAGACCTGCCACATGATCATCGACTCTTGGTATGATTATCTAAAGACAATGGTCACAGCTCTTTTCTTACTTCACTTGGACTTTCTGAGATTAAGACACTACGGCATAGTAGTGGAGGCACAAACAGCGTCGAATGTTTTGCCGTGACACAAAATCTTATCAGCTTGGTTCCTCATATCTGCTCACGAGGCACAGGCTCAAACTTTGACATCTCTCAGCACACATGGCGAGGTTCATCACGCAAAACCCTCTCAATATCAGAAACGACTGTTTGCAATCAATGTGCACTGTAAAAAAGTTTTATACTTGTATATTTTGCGCCTCTCTCTTTTTACTCCTGTGCTGAACTTCCCCTCTAGATTCTTAAATCTTTTTAAGATCTGTAATATGCTGGATTGGCCTAGCTTGGCTGGGTTTCTGTGCTTTATTATCTACAATCTAGTAGGGCTGTGGGTTTACATTTAAGGAGGAATGAGCCACCATGGTGCCCAGTATTATTTGTATGTGGGTTGCACAGCCACTCAGCAGGTATGATGTTGAGCTGAGCCCATAGTTACCAACTCTCTTTGCAACCCTAACTCAAGTGAAATTTTGTTATATGTTCAACCTTCAGTGTCTTGAATATCAAAATTCTACAATTGGTTTTTGAATATCCACGAAAGAGTGCATCTTTACTGTCAAGTGCTGTGATTTGGTGTTTTTTATACATTCAATTTGAATTTGCCACAGCTGTTATTGCTATCTTTATAAAAAGATTTTTAGCAAAAGATTTTCCATACCTTTTGTAAAAAGATAAAGAATTACTACAGCACATCTTCTTGCTTTTCTACAATTGTTTTTCAATATTGTGGCTTCAAAATTTTAATTTTTATTTTTTATTTTTTTGCCAGGTCTACTGTGTCACTCTCAGTTCAAGGGCTTTTTCAGTATTTGTATATGGAGTAAAATGCATGTCCAACATTCCTGAAAAATATGTATCTTAGAGTTTGAATGTAATTTAATGGAGGGAATCCACAATATCTCTTTGATACATGAACTGAACAGTAGATCATATTTCAAACTCGTATGCACTGTGCATGGGGAGTTCTTACTGTCTTTTCCTTCACTTTTTTTTTTTTTTTCAATTTTTTGCATTAAGAGTGGTCTCAAGGATTTCACATTCATGTGTCCTTTGAAGTGAGACCCAGTCCAAATGTAGCAGTTTTGTTGAAGCATTGGCTGTGTTATCTTTGGGACTGCACTGCACGGTTTGCAAACAGCGCAGAACATTGTGGGATGGAGGGGAAGGAGGAAGGGGGCTGTTTGTTTTGGGGTGTTTTTTTTTTCTAGTGCAATATGCTGTACATAAGGGTTTGGCTCTCAAAATCTTATGACCTATCTTAATTTCTTCTGTCGTTCAATGGGTACATAGCTGTTTTTTTATTTCATTAAAATTTTATGAACAGTTCATATTGCATGTGTTTTGTTTCTGCCCTCAACCACAGGAGGGAAAACATTTGCTCATGTGCACCAGACAAACAAAATTCAAGATTCATGATGCACAAGTACACACAGTTTTATTCCCAAAAGTAGGGGGCAAATCATCCTGAGGATAATTTCAGTAAGCAAACCTGCTCAAGTAATGCAACACTTAAACAGCGACATAGGTGTTTTGTTAAACTAAAGAGTGATTTGTTAACTAAAGGTCATGATTTAAAGGGGAAATACACCAAAAATACCAGGGCTTTTAGTTCTTATCTGGGAGTCCTCGTCCTAGTCTCCTTGGCTAGTGTGGAGTATGAGCCCTGGGAATGGGCTTTTATATTGAAATTTTTTTATTCAGCCTTTTGAAGAAAAAACCCTCTATTTCTTTCAAAAATATTAACATACTTTGGCTTATGATGACTTATAATTTTAAAATATACTTTTTCTTAGTTTTGTCCTAAAAAATTTTTTTTTGTCTTTTTTAATACATCTTTTTAAGGGTTAGGTTTTGCTTTAGACTGCACTTTCCACCATTTCCTCATAAGCCAAAGTGGAAATTTAAAAAAAAAATAAAGAATGAAAAACTACGGTAAGTGATTGCTCGGTCAAATCAAGTGTGTTTACACTAGTGCTAGTTGTGAAAGTAGATTTTGCATGGTTCCACTTCCTCTTAGGACACAAGGAAGTGAATAGCTCTCCCAGTGACCCCACAAAGATCATGAAATTTCAATAGACATCCGGTAAAACTCATGATAACAAAATATGTGACTATTACTTATCTATGCATCAGGATGACCAAATATGACCTAACACGCTTGCATGAGTGGCAGAAATCCCAGCAGACACAGACCTTAAAGAAAAAGTAGTTTTGCAAATAGTCGCCTCTTTGAAAGTCCCTAAAAAGTAATTTAGCGTGAACAATGGCAGCATTTCATAAGCCCTGAAGGCAATCAGGAAGTTAAGCAGTGCTTATCCCCTGCTCTTCCATCACGGGGGAAAGGTACAGCCCTATATAAGCTGTGATTCATTCCTCTGTCACCTGTGTTTCGGTGTGATCTCCCTCAGGCAGCTGCTTTGTACAGACAGAGGTAGCGAGGAAGGTGAAGGGAATAGAGGGTGCAGACACACATGGCCTCAGGAAAATGGAGAATTTATGTTTCCAGAGACGGTCTGTCCTCAGCTTCATAAAGACACTTGTATGCTCCGGTTTTTCAAGTTCAAACACGCTCTTCTTTTTAGGCATGACACAGTTGATTTCTTTCAAAAGGAGTTACATCTGTCACATTTGGTGCATTTACCCACACAGCGTACGGCTGCTTCTCTGTCTTTTGGAAGAGGGAGTTATCTGTTCAAATACAGACAATGAACACAAATCAGTGGCAGACAAACTCCTAGCTTGAGCCTTTTAATTGAACAGGAAAAAAACATGTCTAAGAACAATGTGAGACTAATTTTGGATACTTCATGGTTACATTTCCACTCTCAAAAGTCCTCAGAGCAATAAATCAGCTTGGACTTTACTAGATGCTGACATGCTTTCATTCTGGCTTCTACCTTCACAATAATGTGATGCTCTGATTTCTGTTTTTGTGAAATATCTTTCTTTTCCTGAGCAGTAAATTAACACATTCAATAGATCATGTCATGTGTCTTCACACTCTTGGCAAAATCTCAAATTGGGAGTTGCAAGCAGGCCAGTGCAAATAAACACAGAGCTGCAGAAAACAGCTCTTTTAATCCTGATCAGAGTTTCTGGATGCAAAGCCCAACTTTGAAAAGGAACGATGATAAGCCCAGAGCGTCAGTTCATAATCCCAGAAGCTTTCTTTCCTACAAGCCTTACATAGATAGAAGATGAATGTCAGAATCCCAAGGAGAGTAATATTTATATATGCAGCTTTGACTTCTAAACCCTGCTGTGATTCCCCTCGACCCCCACCTCTAAAATGAACGTCTTTGAGTGGTGGCTAACACAGATGAGTGTGTGTACGTGCATTTGTGTGTGTGGTATGTGCTCCCTGGGGAGAGAAGAAAATGGGAGGGGGTGTTGGGACGGTTGCTTGGCTCAGCACTTTTGCAGTCAGCCAGACAAAGGCCTCCCTGTTCCCCTGGCCAGTCACTGAGCGAGACGCCCTCATGATAGCCCAGCGCCTATCTCTGAGGCTCATGCCTCAACTTCAGCAGAGAGGCTCTGCTCCCCGGCTCTGCTTGTTTACATCTGCCTTGCTGCCTGTTCCACACAGTTAACCCCCTGATGGCTGGCTGGCTGCAGTGTGGGAGACTGCCAGCAAGATATATCAGTGTAGCACATTTATTTGTATCAGCATTGCCATGAAATAAGACATATTAACATCAAAGAATAAAGGGGAAGTGGTTACATGTAGCCCACAGGGGCATTTGGTATTTTTCAGCTCAGGCTGTATTAAAATGTTGATTCTCATCATTTCTAACTTGTACATAGCACAACCTCACTGCTAGTTTTAGAGACAAGAAACTCAGCACACCCCTAAAGTACTGAACCAGTACTTTTGTGCATGTTTAGCCCAATATTTACAAAATGTATACTTCATGTTTCTGCTAATCTTTCTCCAAAGCAGTTGTATTTTAGAACTCTCATATAATTTTTCCTCCCTTTTACCCAGCCTCTGTTTTCCATTCATTCCACTATGATATGAAAATGAATTTTCAGAGACCTCAAACTTTCTTCACACCAGTATTCCATCACCATAATAAAGTTGTGCACATTAGTTTTCCTAAAAGCAGCAGCACTGTTGTGTTTTGATAACTTGAAGTTGGTGTCACGGACCCTCCGCCAGAAAATAGTCCCTGGGGGAAAAGTTTACTTTGCAAAGCCACTTTACACTTTGTTAGCCACAGAAGAAGAACATGATAATGAGGCTGTTTCAACTAAAAATTCAAGTTTGAACATTTAGGAATTTTGATTATACGCTATGTTGTGAAAACTTTAGTACCCTCATATGATTTTCAAAATGGTTTGTTGCAGTGTAAAACTGTTGTATTACAATGTCAACGTAGCACTAGCTGACTTGGCAGCAGTGTGGATGTATACAGGGAAATAATGTATTGTAATTAATTAAATAAAACATATAATAAGCACTCAAGGCCAAAAAATAACTGCCTGGGCGGCATGTTTCTCATCCCTTGAGCTAGCACTGAAGTTGTGCTGTGTAAGGCTATGAATTGCTATCAACATTTTAATGTAGCCTTGGTTGAAAAACACTTAACTTATCATTTAAATCATCAGCGTCTCCATGTTGCACAAGAGTTAATGACTCTACAGTCTGTTTTTGCCATAACCACGACTGAACAACTTTGAAGCCAAGGTGTTGGCTTCAATAAAACCAGTTCTTTGTCCAGTTTTTACTGATATATCATGTTTCTCAACTCCTGTGCTAAGACAATGTAACGAAAATAAGGCAAAGTGACAGCAGGAGTGTACTCATCACCGTGATTTTTAAATCCGCAGAGTGACCTCGTGAGATGTAATATAGGGTGCTGACATTTCAATTATCACCTTCTAAAAGCTCTCTGTGTCTTACAGTTACTGTCAGGAAAAAGGGTCACGGTAGAGTGCATCTTCCTGCGCTGTGCTGATTGATAAATGCACTGAGTTTCAACAAAACTCTAGGAAACTGTTGAGAAACCTGCCGATATCTGTCATCACCTACCCAGCTGTACTCAGTGTTTACGTGTAAGCCTCAAGAAACACGGAACATCTAACCATTATCCAGTATCACAGAAAAGCATGACAAATAGGTATAATGTTGAGTAAAGAAGGAACTTCAGGTCCTTTCTGTCAGTGGACATAGTTTCACATAAAAAGTTCAATATAGAAAATATTCCCCCAAGACCAAGAACAAATTGTCTCAGTTTGATGTGAGACAGCCATATAGTCGTGTAATGTATACTGCTTTTTATACAGTAGATTACATCGCAAAACAACAAAGAAAAGCATGAATAATAGAGGTGCATTTAGGGGGAAAATAGAATGATATGGCATTCTAGAACACAATGGGTGTGGTTCCATCCTCTGAGGAAATGAACTTCCTGTCCACAGAGAATAGGTCCCGCTGCCCTGAAAGGGCACATATGTCAGGTGTAGTGCTGAAGTGGGGCGTCAGGTCAAAACACGCTGGTGCAGCTGCAGCTGAGGACTGGCTCTGGGGAATAGCGTGACTTCCCTCATAGATCAGTCCCTGCTCTGTGGACCGTATTACAATAAATGACTCGTGTCCAAACACCTACCTGGGTTTCAGAGGTGTCAGCTTGATCACACAAGTGCATTGTGTTCTTGCTGGTGGATAAAATAAAATTAAATGTTTAAAAAATAATGCATTTATCTTGTTTCAACCTGGGCCATATTTTCCTAGTATCTACCACCATGCTGGCTGTTGGCCTAGTGTGTGTGCAATGGACAGCAGTGCTCCCAGCAATCTAATGTAACAACACGACAGTAAAGTAAGTGATGAAAATCTCAACACAATCAGTCATCACGATAGCAAAAACTAGGAAAATAAAGGCTTGGATAAAAATGGTTAAAAATATCCTTTAAGCAATAGTTTTGAAAGGATTAGTAATGAAATGTAACCAATAAAAACAACAATAACAAGTGCATTTTTTCATACTATTTTGTTAATTGGAAAATTTTAAATAGAAGAAAAGGTGAGAAAGCATTCTGTGGAGGCGTATTAGGGCCATTGTAGGGAGAAGAAAAATCACAGAGCTTAGGGAGATGGGCATAATATTACAAACAAAAAAGAACCTCAGAATTTCCAAGATTAACATTCTAAACTTACAAGAAAAAAAATGTGATTCAAGAAGTGCATTTTAAAAACACAATTTTTTGTTTGAGTTTATAGACATAAACTTGTGAGAAAAAAACAAATTCTGAGATTCAAGTTGTAAATCTGAGAAAAAAAATTCATACATTTATGTGAAAAAAACTCAGAAAAGTAGTTTTTATTTTACTGTGGGATTTAGGAAGAAGGAAATCCTGGTTATTTGAGCCCAGAATCACAATATTCTCATCAGCATCTGGACTTTGAAGAGCCTTGCTGTGACTTGGGCCGATTCAGGGGAAAACAATACTAGGATTCTGGGCTAAAATTACCAGGTATAAGAAAAACTATTTTTCCAAGTTTTTTCTCAGAAATTTGTGACTTAATAATCTCAGAATTTTCAAGTTTTTTCTCATAGGATGTTAATCTTGGAAATCTTTTTTTTTTTTACCCCACTCCCCTGGCTCCATAATTTATTCCCTATACAGTGGCCCTAATACACCACCATACATGCCATTATCAGATCAACATATTACATTGCCACTGTGTGGATTCAGTGTCCTGCTCAAGGACACACCAGCAGGGTGGTTTGAATGCGCTTAACCACCCTGTTTCCCTGGAGATGGACTCACCAGCTTTTGTTACAATCCACCAGAGCAAAAATCTCTGCCCTATCATAACCAAAAAAAAAAAAAAAAAAAATCTATGAAAAAGAAAAAGCGAAATGAGTAATGAGTCACCGTTTCTCTGAGACAGTCTCTTCCAAATTGGCAGCAGCAGTCCACAGTTACCTGGCTCCGCTCAGACTGAGCCTGGCTGCGTTTCCTTTACAGTCCCTGAACCTCATATTCTCCCAGCAGCACAGCACCAAGTAAGGGTGGGGAGCAGTCAATCCATCTCCAGGGTAATAAAAGTTAAATGCAGCCCCTGAGTCAAGACATGCCTCCAGGGGGACTGTGTGCCTGGGCGTCCGCTATTGTCTCCGACATCTCGGGCCTCTGTGTATCAGGGGAGGATAAACCACTGAGATGATAAGTGGGTATTTATACAGTGGTGACTGCTGTCTAATTCAAGACAGATGAGTGGTAAAAGACTAAGCTGGATAGGGCAAAGAACCTCTGGAGACTGTAGAACTCCCCCACCCCTGCTTACTCTCTGTCTCCAAGATGGAGGGATTAGGGGATGAAATGTAGTATAATGACAGTGAATTTGATGTTCTGTTTCATGCAGAGTAATCAGATTATGTGTTCTGGCCACAGAATTTGAATGGAGTAGAGAGGACTTTGCCATTTCAGTCACAATCAACATACCGGGATAGTATGAGGGCCGACCATTTCTATGTGTATCGCTACAACAGTAACCAGCTAGCTTCTGTCTAAAGCCTCTGCATTCTATTCTATAGATATTTTGCCGATATATTTCATTGTACATATAGTCTGTGCAATGGTTCAAAGGTTAAAGTTCTATAGATATTCTATACATTTTAGTATATTTTATTTTTTATTACTCATAAGGTATGCAAAGGTTTTTTTTTCTTATATTCTTTGAAATGATCCACTTTATTTTGTTACTTGTCCTAGTTTTGAGAGGTATATTTTGTGTAATTTATAATTGTTACTAATTGTACACCCAATTTGACCTCAAGGATCTGTAAAGTACTTCTGATTCTGATTCTGTCCCTGTGAATGTCTGGACAACCTGCTGCTGTAACACAAGAATTTCCCAATTTGGGATCAAAGTCCATCCATCCATTCAAACGGATGTGCCACAAGTCAAAATTCACTGAGGTGAGAGGTTTTGTAGTGAGGAAAGATGTTTAGCCCATCATCTGGTGTCTGTCAGTCATTCAAAGTTAACTAACCTATTTCTTCACCACCAAAATGTGGCTGAACCACCACAGTTGGCATATTCAGTCAAATGCAGCCTGTGTTCCATGAGCTTACCAGTTAGGCTGGCTAATTAGCAGATGTTGACTGGGGGTGCTAATTGGAGAAGCACAGTCTTTGCTGATGTTATAATAACTTTGCCACGAGTTCAGTCAGATTTAATTTGAGCTTTGACACCTTTCTAAGTGCTCGTATAAAACTCCAGGACACACAAATGTTCAAATGTTCATGATTCTTTAAGGAATTTCTGCAAAGAGCTATAGCCACCATTTGATTTGGTACACCAAAGCAAACAGTTCAATGGCTGTTCTACTCCATTCAAGTTCTGTGGTTCTGGCTTTCAAAGTCACATCAGTAACAGCTGTATAACCAGCCCAGTATCAGGGCAAAGCGTGGCATAAAGCTGCTGCTCCACCAGAGGAAATCCTGGCAGTGGGACAGTGCATGTCGCTGATGTGTGAAAAACAGACGGTTGTATGAAAGAGCAGCAACGTGACAGAGTATAAAGGAAGGACAGAGTCCACATAACAAGGATGGTGGGGTGGTGGAGGAGTCAAACACACCTGCTTTCCCATGAGAGGCCCGAGGTTAAATCCACATCTGAGCAAAACCATTTTCTTTTTTGCTAATGTTGCTAGCTAAAGTTTCCAAACCTTTACTCTAGCCTTAACGGTAACTGTAACCTTAACCTAACCCTAGCCTTAACCTTAACCTAACCCTAATCCTAATGTCACTTTACCTAAGTATTTTAGCTAACATTAGCTAGCAAGCTATGAACCCAATGAGCTAATGATTAGGTAATGCTAAGAAGCTAACAAGCTAACTATTAGCTAATTCCAACCTTCATGCATTTGCAAATGTTACGCTGGACCAGATAAGTGTCAAGTGTAGCTGTGATGTCTAGGTGACACAAAACAAACACTGGCAGGTTCCTCTGCTGGACCGGCGGGTGGATTCCACCCTTTGGCATGACGTTGGGTTTGTGTAACAGACCTGAGAGAGGGCTAAGGCTGTTTACTGTAATGATGGTAAAGCACCCTATCCGTGACTCTTGTAGTATTCAAATACCAGTTTCTATAATCATTACATCACTAACACCAGTTTCTGCTTCTGTCACACAGGTCTCTATTTGTCAGATGGAACATTTGCATCTGTGGTCCCGAGTCTGTGACGTTATCAGACTGGGCTGCTACATTTTTTTTCCTGATGTCTATGGTGAGTCTCTGCCGTGTTCCTTCCTGGCAAGCTGTGTTTATGACAGCCTGTCTGCTGGATGGGGGTCAAAGCCCGACAATCCTGTTTGTTGACTCTGCAAACGAGCATGAATACTTCCAGAAACTTCTGTTGGTGGCAGTTTCAGTTTACACAATGACATAATGACTTGGTGACATGCAGCCTGTGACAAGATGTCCTGCCCATAAGGTAAATGTGCGCTGTCAAGCTCATTACAAAAGAAGAGTGCATGCAGTGACAATATCCAGCCTGTAGTCGCTCTCCGATTGACAGAGATAACAAATGTGCTTTTGTGTGTGTGTGTGTGTGTGTGTGTGTGTGTGTGTGTGTGTGTGGTCCACAAAGATTAATCATATGCAGCTACTGAAAACACCCCATGCTTTTTGTGAAGCTTTCTAACTGTGCATGTAGACAGACAAGATATTTATGGAAGGCATACACCACATGGGCCTGACAGAGTATGGGATGTGAACAAAGGGGCTGACTAATTGACTTATTGCAGGATAAACAACAACAAAAAAAAAAATCTAGTGGTTGTCTACGTTGCACATGACGGGGTTTTCTCATCATAACTGCATTGTGTTGCTCTCCAATAGAAAGACACAATAAGGACACACATTATCCTCTCAAATGTCATTTATTCACAAGTGGTCCAGATACTGTGCTTGATAAACATTTTTAACCCTTTTGAACCCAGACGCCCATGGGTGAGTGTATTTTGAAAGCCCAACCAAAAATTCATTTTATTTCTTTACATTTTTATTTTTGGGGAGAAATTTGGGGAAATGTTCTGTTATTTATTTATTTATTTATTCTGTAATTTTTGATATACAACTATAATGATTATAAATATGATTTTCTTGGAAGGTGTTTTTCAAATGATCTTGTAATTTATATTTTCTCATTTTCAGCTACTTTCCTGTTTTATTTTTTGTTTAACTGTTTTTTAAAACTATTATCATTATTTTTAACCATCATAGTCTTTTTTTTTCCTTTTCTTTTCTTTTCTTTTTTTTTTGGCTAATTGTCTCTCAGCCCATGTTCTCCAAAGAAATAAGATGAATTTTCTCAGGTTTTGGAGTACATTATCACAGTAGACTGCCTCGCTTTGCATACACATAAAAATCCTGTTAGCTGTATAGCTCAAACTCCTCCTCCCAGATTTTTCTTGCACATTCTCATGTGGCTGGAAGTCATATTTCAAATCTGCTTATAGGGTTAACTAAGCAGAGTGTGTATTTCACTGTCAGTTCAGAATGAACCTCTTAAAGTAACAGGTTATGCACGGCCCTTAGATTTTCAGGGCCCTCGCAGGAAATTATACTCGGGCTGGGTAAGTGAAACGAAAACATTGGAAGGGAAAGCAATTGTGTTTTGAGGGAAGACATAATGGCTGCTTGCTTTGTTTGCTCATCACATCATATTACAGTATTAATAGACGTCCTCGGTTCCAGTTGGCAGTGTTGAAGAGCTATACAGTCTGAAACAACAATCTACATGTCAATCAATTTGGGAAACAAAATAATCGCATACTAAGGAGAACCGAAACGTTAACCATGTCTCAATATTTCAGACACCACCAATCGGATTTGCACAAGATTTGGAGGAATGATGCTTTTCATGGCTTGCCCACATTTTCCCCCATATTTTGATCAAATTTAAAAATCTGTCCATTTACTGTACCTCTTAAAAATAGTAGGCTTCATCCTGATGGAGGCTGGTATCCCATGGTATCATCCTATGCTATCGGTGCTGTTTTGGAATGATCCACCAACTATGTTACACCAAAAGTACCCTCTTTATGGCTGAATCCAAAGGTGATTATCAAACCCATCCAAGAATGCCAAGTTGCTTTGGACTTTGAGAAATTTGAGACTTTGAATTCCTCCCAAGTTGTAATGGTGTGAATGATCTTCTTCTTGAGTGCTTGATGTCTCATGCAATCAATGAAGACCCATAGCTGTTTGATTTTCCCAGCCATTTCATTTGGCTCTATATTGTTGACTATCTAGCTGCTTGGATGTGATACAACGATCTTGCAGTGACTCTTCCCATTGTTTTTTTTTTTTTGGTCATCACTATTCAGTATATCTGGGAACCTTCCAAAATCTTTATAAATCCTCTTTCCTTGAGTTCTTTTGCTTTGGATTTGAGCTTTGGCAGCTGGATGTTGTGTAAAACATGCCACAGAGGACACACATACGCACAAAAATGATGTATAGACTGCCGAGTCAGGGAATGAGCCCTCACGAATGTAGTTTTATATGGTCTGATGTTAGCTGAAGCACTCAGTGTAAATACGTGACCCACTAGAAGATGATGTTTTGAGCTTTATGTAATGACTTTTTACAAGAAATGACAAGGTGGAGATGTAGTTGTCACACTGTGTTTTGATTACTTTATTTCATTTCATTACCAAATACTACTTATGGAATGTTTATGTGGCACGGATTTCATTTTTGCATGTTTCGTGACGTGGAAATTCACATTTGCAGCAGCCGCCACAAATTCACAGCAATGTGCGTCTTTAAATTGACTTCGTATGTAGTTATGCTGTGTTAAAAACTCACTTTTTATTTGGTGTGAACACACCTTTACACTCATAGGTTAGTCTATCATTCAGGGAGAAATTCCCAGTTAAATTATTTGCTGTGGTAATCAGGCACAGGACAAAACTAGAGTGTGTCAGAGAGTTTACCGGTTCACAGATACTGCCATTATCACGCACTAACCCCCTGGAGAACACCAAACTAGCTTGCATGTTATGTGTGTGATCTCAGTCCCAGTTGCTGCCCTGCTCCACAGCTGGAAAACCAAGGGATAGAGGCATTGTTTTGTATGTTAACACAGTCTATCCCGCTGGGGTAAAAATAGTTCCCAGCTCTATTCTCTTGCAGCAGAGCCTGCGAGGGCTCAGCCAAAAACAATATTTGGACATGGCAGCAGATGTCCCCAAACAAGCCCAGTAGGACAGGCCTGTGAGGGGAACTTTTGGCTTTGCCCTACTCCAGGGAGAGGGGAGAATAAGCTGGGAACAGTGTGGTTTATAAGGACACTTGAAGTGTGTGTATACTCTTATAGCCTTGTGGGGAGGACATAAGTGGGTGTACTTGTGTCTCACCTCAAGACACTCAATGGGAGGCTCAGATATATAGAACCTGCCTCTTAGTGGGGGGGCAAGTTCATTGAGTTCACCAACTGATTCCTGGCTGCTATTTGTCGAGCTCAGTCAGGGAATTTACACTTTGATTTGAGAGGGTAAAAACAAGAATTTTCTCTCTCCATCTATCCTTTTCTCTCCCTCTCATTCTTGGTTTTGTAATTGGCCTTTACTTTGTGTGAAGTGATGTCTACACTTGAAAATGGTTGTGAATGTGTGATAACGCTTGACTTTCAGACATAGTCTGATCACTGCCATTTCTTTGTCACCTATTTCAAGAGAGTATTCATTCTCCTGCTCATTTTTCTTTTCCCCCAGAGAGGCATGTCTGCAATGGTATTTCTTTACCAGTGTATAATTTGAAAAGTGTAGCCGCAATTCTAAAAGCTCACAAATTACGTTACAGTGTTTTAGCCATGAAACTACCCATACACATCAATATCCAAAACACACCAACTATTAGAGATGAAACAGGTTTTGGCAAACACAAAGCTATCCGCCTTTAAACATAAAACATTTTGATGAATGTCTTTACAAATGAAAATGCACCTCCACAGCTTCCTCCTTGTTTTGCACTTAAGAAAACTATGACACGGTAACTACTTCATTTTGCACTGCAGTTTACACATGCAGCCTCATTTACTGCTGATTCGCGCCACCGCTCTTGGACTCCCTGTTTGAGCCATCTAGCCTGGCACTGGACTCTCCTGGTGCGAAGCAATAAGCAGAGTATCAATCTGTTTGAGTAATTAAGCCAATAAATCTGGATTTATCTGGCTTTGGTATAACTAACCCGCTCATCCAAGAGGAAAACAGCACCAGGGCTGGGCAAAAGTTTGCCAGCGCTTTGCCCATAGGGAGTTTTGCCTTCCAGCCAGGTGCTAGGTTGCCCCAGCTTGTCTGCTTCACCCCGCTCAGATGAAATCCATCACTCCAGAAATGTTAATCAAATGGGGTTTAATTTTCTCGATGTTGTCTTTAAAATTTATGAGATTATATTGCTATAATGGGTGATAACAACATCTTTCTGTTGGAAACTGGATGCAATGTGGTGAGCATGTCCAAGTAGTGGGAGAATTATCAGTCCGGTCACACACTTCCCCTGACTTTAATTTTCTGATTTTCTCTGATTCATGTAGCCAAAAATGAATGCACAATTTTCCTGGATTACACAGACGTACTGTATATTTTTTTTAAAGTGATTTTTGGATGTCAGTCAAGGTTAGTTTCTCACTCTCAAAAGGAGTATGATGACCCAGACAAAGGCATGAACTTGGAGGATTTACTGTGTGGCTGGAAACTTGATTAATCATCAGGGAGAGTTGTGAAATCCTGGTAAAAAATTCAAGTCTGCTGTGCTGAGATAATCGCTGTAGAAAAATGATTGATTTCAATTGCTGGTCTTACGATCTGTCTGAAAGTTTTGCAACAAATGTATCTCATTTCAGCAGCTCACAACATAAAAAAGCCCTGCTTTGTGGAGGTCTGTGACACAACTTCAAAGCAACCAGATTAGAGTAATTCAATTTCCATTGCATACATGTAAAAATCTTTTTAGTTGCACATGAAAAACAGAAAATGTTATCCGGTAGAGATGAGGATGAATCCAAATTATGCAGCCAGATCCCTCATTTTTATAACCCTATCCACCATTTGTCACATCCACTCGCATGATTTAAGCAGACACTTCAACACCTTAAGCGCTGCAATGCTGTTTTTCCATCTCAATCAGCAGTATTGGTGAGAGAGAAACTAATACCGCCTCCAGAGACCATCAGACAATGGCCCTCACAGCACTTTTTACTCAACCTTTCCAACCGGAGTAACAAACTGTGACCTGGACCTGGCACTCTGACATGGCAGCAATTCAAAACGACAAGCTAAGAGACATGAGTGCTACATGATCCTGCTTCATTCTAGTGAGATTATAAACTCTGCAACACCAGTGCCAAGATGCATAGACAACAGAGACTGTAGGGGTTTTCACGAGAGTTCATTGAAAGCCTATAAAACCTTTTTTTTTTTAATGACACACTTTGGGGGAAACCCTTTGTTCAAAGAAATGGAAGCTCTGTTACTTTAAGCACATGATATGGTTCTCTATGTTCTGTGTTGTTGGCTTCATCATCGTCTATGATAAAATACACATGAATCGTGTGGGAAGAGAATTGAGTTTTAATTTTTGAACTGTGGCAGAATCCATACTTGGGTGCTGCAAAAACCAGAATAATGTTATATTCAAAGCATTTCAGACAAGCCATAGGCCCAAAGTTCTTCTTCTTCTGTAATTGCTCGGAAGAATAACAAACCTCAGAGCTGGCCATAAAAAACAAACCCTTAATCTGGACAAAGTCACTTCAAAAACAGGCTGTTTTTGATCATAAGAGCCGGGTCAAAACCAAAACAAAATTCTAGACCAGTTTGGGTGATTTGGGCAGGGGACCAGAGTCTTTATATTGTTACAAATTCAATAAAAACACCTGACAACATATTTCCTGGCCTTAATTGCTCCAGATATTACATAACTATGTGTTACATCAACAAGGATCAAGATAATAAGGTTGTTTTCCAGCCATCAACGGGCTAAACCAGTTGAACCAGAATCAAATGTGGGTATTTGTGAGGTTGCGGGCTGATTTATACACTCTTCACAATGTTGAGCAATAGTGTAAAAACAATGTCTTGCATGACTAGTATAGTAGAATTCACTCCATTTTAGTTACATTTTATTAGGGAGCAAACAAAGATTTACAAGAAGGAGACTGAAACCCAATGCCCTGTCTTGTTCCACAGCTGTTTCCTTGTGTCACCGGGAGAAAGGGAGATTTGCAGGGAAGGAAAAGAAGCGAGGGAGAGGGACTTACGTTGTCACGTGCGGCTTATTGTTCACACTCCTTTTCATACTGCCTTCTGCCTTGGGCTTTTTATCATGTTGTGGCATGTGATCTACAGCTGAGAGGGCCTTTCTCTATCTGAGGAAAAAGCCACTTGGCTGCCACTGAGTGGAGGTGAGGAAGGAAACGTTCAGAGAATGGTCACGGGTTAGACTTCCTGAGATAGAGGTGGCTGATCATAAGATGTCGAAAAAGAACTGAAGACTGCAAACCCAGTGCAGATTGTTGAAGCGCACAAACTAGGAAAAAGGCTGGGATGTGCTTTGAGCACTACCTGCAATGTTTGTGTCCTTGCAGTGCTTAAACAGATACATGCATGCGTCTTCTGTCTTAAAGGGACAGTACACCTATTTTGAAAATTTGCTATTATTTCACTTCTCCTCTAGCTGTTATGTAGGATAGCAGTGGTGCTATCTTCCTCTCATTGTCACTGAGTGCTGGATACTGGCTGGATGCTCCAAATGCTAAATGTTAGCCTCCTGCCATTGAGGTAGACTTCCCCCCAGCTAACATTCTGAAAAATAACCACCTTAATCCACTCTTAATCTACTCACTCACATATGATTACTGAGAGCACATGGACAGTCAACATTTTTAATGTAATTTCGGGCTATGGATACGTCATCAAACTTAAACTGTGTTTATTCGACAATTTGAATGCTAGCTGGGGGGAAGTCCACCTCAATGGCAGGAGGCTAACAGTTTTTTGTTTATTTGGAGCATCCAGTCAGTATCCAGCACTCAGTAACAATGAGAGAAAGATAGCACCTCTACTGTCCTACAGAACAGCTAGAGAAGTGAAATGATAATACATTTTTCAAAATGGGTGAGCCCTTTAAGTATCTTAAAGTGTGTAAAGTATTAGGATATTCAAGAGACCTATTGCCCAGGTTTAGTATTTTTTAATATGACTTCTAACATGTTCTATATTTCATGGGAGCTACAGGGGCAACCAAATTGGGCAATTTTGAAACTAATTGTTACTCTGATACTTTAAACACAGCAACACTATAAACATAAATTTATTTGGTTTACGTTTATGTTGTAAAAAAAAAATGTCTGACAGGACCATCCAGCTAATTGCAAGATTAAAACTTACATTAAATGTGTGTTGTTCTATCATTTTTGTTTGTTTGATTGTTTGTTTGTTTTGTTGCCCTTATACTGCAGCTGAAAATGTCTCTCCATGTAACACTTCTTTTTCCGCAAACAGCCATAAGTTGAGAAAACGTCCTTGTTATGATTCCGAGACATCAGAGCCATCTACTGTAAGCTACAAGATAATAACAGCAACAACAACCCCCGCTGTCAGCAGCCTGGAGGGAACACAGACCCATGGAAATACCTGCACCTGCTGTGTCGTGCTTTACATTCAGAGACTTTGCATGCTGTACAGACAGTCTGTCTCTCCCAGTGTGGTGCTGAGCTGCTCAAAGTGTCAGGGACAACACGAGTCATACTGGACATACCTCTACTCTGTCCTGATTCCCATGGATGTTTACTAGGTCAGCATGCTTTCTCTGTGCACAAAGAAAGATTGTAGATAGATAGATAGATAGATAGATAGATAGATAGATAGATAGATAGATAGGGGTGGAAAACCAAACTGCAAAACAACGAGCTGTTCAGTCCACAGTACACTCCACAAAGTGCAGTTTTAGTAAAACACCCACTGTATGAGAGCCATCTAACCACACACTGAAAGTAGTTTTATGTTTGTTTTAAATAGTCTAAGTACACTTTTGCCTTTGAAAGAATATTTGTTGGTTTCATATTTTTAAACAAAATTTCTGAAGGAAAAAATGAGTTATTTTTATGAATGAGACAAAATACAGAGAATATTAGAAGTGGTAGTGTTTGTTTCCTTTGATGTACCAACCAAACCAAAGCAAAACCAAAACTGTGACTCAAAAACCACAATACAAGTCGAACTGTGGGTTTATTGAACTGTTACAACCCTATTAGATAGATAGATAGATAGATAGATAGATAGATAGATAGATAGATGCTGAAAGGGGTTTCACTGTGTTCTTGGTTTTCAGAGGTAGGTTCTCAGTAGTATCCCATCATTCTCATGAGAAAAGTCAAAGTATTTGACTTGAGACTACAGAACAAATCCTTTAAATTGGACAGTCTGGTCTGTAATGCCAGGATGCCATCTGTACTGGTCTGTTTTGGTCAGTCTGTTCCAGAGCAAAATATGCTTTTGCTCAGCCACGCTTGGTGATTAATGGTGCAGGGCAGTGAACTGAAACCCCTATGTGAATTCAAAGTGGTCCAACCACTGGACCTGTTGTTGACAGTCATATAGCATGTCATGTGCTCTGGTTTATTTCAGAGGAGCCACAGTAGTTTGGCCCGCCTCCAGAGGAAACAACATCTGGAGTTTTGCTTTTAATGGGTTTTGCTAAATGGCAAAGGACTGAGGGTGATGGACTGTGTCTCCCTTAAATCCTAAATCTCA
Source organism: Myripristis jacobus (assembly GCA_900302555.1). NCBI lineage: Eukaryota > Metazoa > Chordata > Actinopteri > Holocentriformes > Holocentridae > Myripristis > Myripristis jacobus. The sequence continues at coordinate 33,636 of OMLB01003485.1, forward strand.
GTCAAGTGTGATGAAGTCTGACACAAACAGGAATGATGACAGTGTAATTTTGCATGGTTTTAAGACGAAATCTATCACAGTGTTTATGTTGGGAAAGTCATCTGAAAATCTGAAGTTCACAATCCAATCACTCGGTTTGAATCTAGTTTTTTTTTTTTTTTTTTTTTAAAAAGGTCTAATATTGGTTTTATCAGTATCTGGATATTTCATTTTAAACCGCACTGTATTTATAAACTACAGTATTGCATGGTATTGACCTTGTCAGCTTATTTTTCCATGGCTATGCTGTCAGATAACATCATTTGTTGTGCAAAAAAAGAGTTCTTTGAAACACATTCTTTTGTCATTTCTGTGTAATCAGATGGCTTTTAAGTGGCTTTTAGTGTATCTCTCAATTGTCCCAAGGTCGTCATTTGAAGCTGTCATTATTCACACTGCCTTATTGACTCAGACTGATATTATATGTAGTTTAATGCATTAACAATTAAGCTGACAACACTAACAACATTAACAACACCTCATTAGCATTTCATGTCTGTAAATGCAATCTGATCTTTTAAGATTGTGGTTTGCTACACTGAATTTGCCGTGCCTTGATCCTGTGGGAACGAAGCAGTGTTTATTTTACTTGTGCTTTGTACAGTGACCCCTGTGCAGCACACAGTTTTACAGTTTCTTGGAAGCAGGGCTGCTCTTGAAATTATCTTATTGGCTGAGTCAAACGGAAATGGGCGGAGCCACAAAAAACACAATTTTAAAGTGTTTGCTGACAACTTAGCATTTGATGGCACAGGAAATTCTGGCAAGTGTAATTAAAAGCAGACGTTTTGGTGACCTTTTGGGTTCCCTCATTACTATGGCCTGTGGTGCCTGTGGATGTACTTAGCAGGTATCTTTCTCTCATTCACATGAGCCTGTCTCAAATAAACTTGTGATTGCAAATTGGGTGGTCATTGGATTTTTATTCCATACATGCCATGTAATACACTGGTTGTGTGCACTGTTTGATTCGGTGACAGTGGGTTGCCATGTGCAGATGCATCCACAGATGTTTGGTGAAAAATAAATTAAAGGCTTATTGGCTCTTACGCTGTATTGTCAACACCTCCTTTACTCTCCTTTACATCTATTAAGTTTAAGATGAGTATACTTTGACTTGAAAGGGACATTTACCCTTTTATATTTATTTTTATTGTTTATTTTCTGCATCATATTGAGAACTTGTATTGCTCTGTTATACATTGTTCTTGTGTTTGGGTGAAGCATATGACAGGTGGTTGTTGTATGTGTGCTATGAGATAAGTACCTGACACACCAAGCCAACAATCCAAGTGAGTCTATATCTGCAGCCTGCAGACTAGCACAAAACACGTCCCCACCGCACAGCACACGCCGGCATCAGTGTAAGACACACCCACACCCACACCACTGAGGTTAAGGTCAGAGACCAGAAAGAGCACAACAATTGACTCCTGGGTCGCTATCATCGTCATTTCTGGAAAAAATGAAGCCTTCTGGGTTTTTTTCTTCCAATAAAATTCCATGAGGCTTATTTGTTTGAGCAACACATCTGAAATAATTTCTCATCTCAGCAATGTTGTGGTGCATAACTCAAAATATCATTCTGTATATCAAATCGCACCTCATCTGGATGCAATTTGATGACATAGGCCGGTGATGTTTGAATGGCTGACTTAGTAAACTTTCTGGTCCAAAACTGTCCTCTGTATCTACACAGCTGTAGGCTTGTGTCAGTTTCAAAGCTCAGCTAGGCCGACTGGCTAAGGCTGGGTTGCATTCACTCACTTGGTAAGGCCACTAAGCTTCATAGCATTAGCTCCACCCTCTCCTACTTTTTACCTTTTTCCACTAACCCAGTGAGCAAAGAGGAATCCAAAATACATAAAAAATACGTGATTTCTGGACGTTCAGAAGACATGCTCAGGGGAGCCAGATTGAATGTTTTTAAACATCTTTTCTGGACATTGTCTAGATGTCAGTGAAAATATGTGTTAAAGATGTCATTGTTGGACATCTAGACAATGTCTTCAGAAAATCCTGAAGGAAAGGTTTTTATAGGTCTGCTCTGGGTGTTGTATAGACTTCAATGAAAAGATGTGATAAAGACTTCTTCATGAGAGCTATGGGCTACATCTTTTCTGAACATCTCATGGATGTTAGTTTTCTGAACCCAGTTTTACACACTGATATTAGAATCCCAAAACCTGTCATCAGCCACATTTGCAGGGATCCATCAAGGATCCAGTTAAACATTATTCAGCCAGAAAAACTGAAATGGAAATGGAAATGTTTGTAGCCTATAAGAAAAACTCCAGTCTTTGAATCTTGACCTTAACATGCTAAAACACAGAGACTTTTGAAAAATTGTGTTGCTTTGACAACTGGACAAAATGTAATAACCTAACATTACATTAATGACTGCTGTTAGTGTGAAATAATTCATCTAAAAACACAGCTATATTACAATCAGGGCAACAGTTGTCTACTTGCCTTTCTTTACTGTAATTACTGTTGTTCTCAGATGCTGTTTTTTCACACTGGGGATGTGACAGTCTTGTCATATCTCTTATTTATGGTGTGAATATTAGCTGTTCCCAAGACGCTTTCCCACAGCTTGATGATCAGACATGAAGACCACGTGCCAGACAGTCAGAGCTGTTGTTACTGTTGTGGTGACGACCTATAATATTTTCAAGAGTATGTAAAGCAGTGGTCTAAATGAACTCATATGCCCTGCACATGTTGGTGTGTGTGTTGCTGCACAAATTACCTTGCCATCTCCCATCTGTTATCGCTCTTGTTGCACACACCACACACAAAGATAACAGAGCTGCACAGACAGGGATTAGTTTCACTCCTGAGCAGCCCTCTCTCTACAGTGAGACCTTTGTTGTTGAAGACATGCAGGGTAATGTTATGCACATGTTGCCTAATTGGTAATGCATCACCACATTGTCAACTCCAGTGAGAGGACAAAGGACCTGTGGGAAGGATGTTGTGTAAAAACTAATAATGTTAAATGGTCTGAGAAATTAAGATGAAGTATTTGCTTTATAGCACCACATCCTTCAGGATTTGAAGGCTTATGGTGGATGACAAAGAGTGTGAGAGTGTGAACTGGCATACACAACCACAATACAATACCTGCGGGAGATTAGTTGTTTTCTGCACAATGTGTATAATTCAGTATTAGGAAAAAAATACAATATATGCTCTGAATATGTAAATCCATCAAAAAGCAGGTCATTAGTGAGACAGATGAGCCACCATGATATGAATGTTCATTTCTTAACACTTGTTACAGGAAGTAAAGATGCTTGGGGCCTTTTAGGGTTTCGTTTTGACTTGGGATGACACAACATGTGGTTTTAAGTGTTACTTAGGCTGGTCCACTGAATGTGCCCTCGCAGAATGTGCTCATGCTTCATTGCAACAGTGTAATACCCCAGTGTATATTTGCTGCATACATGTAGACTTTTACATATTCTGCATTTTTGCACATTGCATAATGTGCATATTTTTACAAATGTCTAATGCACATTTTTTACAATTCCCATTTTCTCCTTTTCTCTTTTCCTTTCCCCTTTCCCTTTCTCTTTCCCTTTCCTTTTTCTTTTTTGAACTCTCTGAATGTTTTCATGTCATAGTGGAATGAATGGAAATCAACTACTGGATAAAAGGTAGGAGAAAGGACAGCAGAGTGCTTCCCTTGGCAAAAACATATATGTAGCAGGCTTATGTACATTTTGTAGCTATTATGCAAAATCATCAGTATGAACACAAGATGGCATTTAAATTTCCCCAGAGTCATCCTTCAAAACTGAAGATCTCCCTCATAAAATCATATCTGACCCGCCCTATGTGACCGTGTTTGACAGCTGACAAACATGGAATTTTCTCCCAAACAAAAACTGTGCTGACTCGTCATGACAGATAGTGCTAGTGAGCTTGTCCATTTTGGCACAGATTTAATTTTATGTGGAGAACATTAAAACGTCTGGTTGCTTAGCGGTACACAGGGAAGCAGCCCTTGGCCAAAAAAAGGCCAAAGGGGAAGCTGAGCAGAGCACACGCAAACATGAGTAATGATATCCAGCTGCTATTGGTTGCATTCACACTTGCTCTCACATACACACTAGAGGTGCACCAATACAGTTCAGTAGCCAGTAAGACAATTCAACATACTGGATTTATAACCCAGCAGCATGCAATTATCAAAGGTGAAAACTGTGTTAGAAGAGCCAAGATACATGGATTAATTTACACTGTATTTATTCTTTTCTTTGTGTTGCTTGTGTTTGATGTTGTTTCTGCTGCTCCTGCACAAAAGAAACCACTATCCCCATCCCCCAACACACACACAAACATGCGCATGTGCACAACAGAGAGCAATCTTGTTGTGTAGAGGGATATTTGCAAAAGCCTCAACCTGCCTCATCTGGTTGAAAGTTAAATGTTGTGGTTGCTGAGGTTTTCGTGGAGAGAACAGTAATGTTTGTGTATTGGCCTACATGGGACTGCTTATTATCGTACCCATCTCTGCAGTGAAAACACAAGCAGATATGGGAGACGTCATGCTATGGCCGACTCACATTTCAGGGCTGTTTAAACAGAGCGGCGCACAAAAGGGTACGACATTAAAGAGTAATATGTAAGCAAATTGCAGTACTTATTTGTGTTGCCCCAAGGGATCACAGAGGGGAATGGAGGAGCACGACGTGTGTGTGTGTGTGTGTGTGTGTGTGTGTGTGTGTGTGTGTGTGTGTTTGTACATTTACATGAGCTTACATTAAAAGATGGCTGCAAATGGGAGCAGCCAGAATTTGCTTGAAAAGAAACCTCACCTAAACTGCTCTTCAAATGAGCCTAGACAGAAACACTCATCACCATTCATGGAGATGTCAACATTTAACTTAAAGTGACCGTAAACTTCATGAGGAAAAACGGAGATTTTCCTATTTAGAATGACTCTTTTTTATTATTTTTGGGGTGGGACGGGGTCATTTCTGCTTTATTAGACAGTTGCAGTGAAGAGAGACAGGAAAGACAGGGAAGAGAGGGGGAATGACATAAAGCAAAGGGTCTGGGCTGCTGTGACTTAGCCTTAGTCTTAAGGCCGGATTACGGTTCTGCGGACACTCGACGCAACGCGCATGCAGTTGCTACGGAGATGGTGCGTGCCCCGTATGCCTCTGCGTTAAACGCTAAGCAATTCTCTGCCAAAACGCTATGGGGACCTACGTAGACCCTGTGACGTATGGCCGCTCCTCTACCTGATTTGCCGGCAGCGCTATTTTTAAAAGGAGCAGCAGTAGATCCAGATCCAGCATGATCCAAACTTTCCAAACAATTTGAAATCAACCGACGAGTCGAGATGCGATCACAACAGCAGTTCTTTTAAAAATGACGCTGCCGGCACAACAACAGGACATGACGCCGGAGGGGCGAAATGCCGGAAATGACCAATCATAGCTCTTGGTGTCAGTGGGGGGAGGTGTCGGAGGTGTGCGGCAAGGCTCTGCGGCGGTCGCACAACCCCCGTACGCTTCGTGTATGCAGAACCATAATCCGGCCTTTACCTGGTGTACACTCTACAAATTGAGCCACCGGGGTGCTCCCATTCAGAATTTTTCTTGAGTGCTACTTTCACCATTCTAAAATTTGAAATAGCTGAAACAGCCACCAATCTTCTTCCTTAATATTGCTGTGGAGCAACAATAATCAAGATGTGTAGCAGTTCAGGGTCTGTCTCCTTCAACGGACATGGTCTATGAAGGTGCTGTTTTTAGAGGAATGAGGGGAATGAACAGTTGCTAACTGGCACAGTCTACTAAAGATTCCCCGTTTGATTTGTTCTACAGGGATGTTTGATCTGGCTCATAATGCAAAATAATACAATACAAAATAAATAATACCAAAAAAGCAACTCAAAAATGTTATGCAAAAGATACTTCAGTGCAAGCTGAACTTCCCGTCTCCTAAGTGGGTTTTTCTCTCTGGCCTGCAATGAAACAACACATAACACAAACCACCCAATTAGCCATTTTTGGAGCTACTATGTGACCAGTAGCTCTCACAGGAGCTCCAATCTGGTTTATCATTGTGAAGTGCAATGACTGAGTGCTGCAGATCTCATCACATGGTTTTACAAACTGAGGGAAGAAATAAAATAGTTAAAGGAGATACAATAGAGAGGGAAAACTCAGTGATACCAAGTGGCTGTGTGATTTGGCCTTCATGTTGGGGTTTCAAGATACATCTCTATGATGTGCTGGAATGCATCTACAGTGATGTTCCTGGGCACATTGGGGGTTCCGGGTCTTTGAGCATCAGACCCAGCCGGGGTTGATCAGGTCCCAGCCTGCATCCCAGCAGCAACGAGCCATGGGCCTCCTCTCTTGATCCAAAGCCACCATGTGGCTTTCTCTGTGGCTTCAGTGATGGAACGTATGACTCCCCTCTTTTCTGCTCCAGTCACTCCTGTCAGAGCCTTGCAGAGTGAGCGACCTAAGAGGCCTCAGCAGCCCACTTCAGTGGTGACACTGCAATCTCGCCAGCCCCGGCTTCTGCATTCCTCCACAAGTTCCTGGTTCTTGCTC
>OMLB01003485.1:45255-57574 GCA_900302555.1 Myripristis jacobus
TTAATGCAACTCATTACTTGGTGATTTGTTGTCCCAATACTGTTTTGCATCATGTATATTTTCTAATTATGGCATTTATAGTTAACATGGTGTCCGGCTTTAGTAAATTTCCCCCGAAACAACTGGGCCCACTGGTGCCAAATTTGAACTGTTTCCTGTTCCCTTCTTTTTTCACACTTGCCATGTTTGCTCCTTGGATCAGCACCAGTCATGAATTAGCGGGTTGAGTGATGTGGGCTTGTGTGATTGATTGTTTCCAGTGTGCGAATGCTACTCTTGGCTACACCTTACATCATCAGTGAAGTTACTGTGAGGTATTTATTTTCATGGTATTGTAATCTTAGCTCTCTTTGTCCCATAAAGCAAACACTAAAGAAAAGCTAGACAAAATACACAGTGAGTCAACGCCTTCAGATGGAGACTGTGTCTAAACACACTTGTGTGTCTAAGCTTACATGGAGCACTATAATTCAGCAGTGTAAACATAAGGCAATTTAATGCGTGTTGCCTGTAACGGCAAACAGAGGTCATTCATGTTCACTTAAGAGAGTCAAGGTCACTGTGGCAGAATAGCATTCAGACTGAATGCTTTGCATGGTGACAGACGTTCACCTGTCTCACTAACCATCAGGGCCAACTGTTGTGAACAGACGGTCGTGGGAAAAACCAGCGTGCACTGTGATGCTGTGATGCCTTGTGAGTCTGCCTGAGCTGAGACAACAGATGATCTGCCAGTTATGGAATAAGGGCTAAATTTAAAGTCCAATAGATTCAGCTGAGATGCACTTGCCTTACCACATGTGCGGTGGCTTTATGTGACAAGGATGATCATGATTTAGAGTCTGACCTATATGGAAACTATTTTAAAAGAGACTAGATTGTTAAAACAAAACAAAAAAAATCAGGTTTTAATTGCATTATTTGTCTTTACATTATGTATAGACAGTGCAATATCATTAGAAAGTTCTTTTGTTTCCAGAAGCTGCTGGAATCATATGATACATTGGAGGCAGCACACAGATATTGGCTGAATGAAAGAATTGTTTGCCACATTTTGAAATCAGGAAGGAACAGAGGGAACAGAAGGTATCAACACACTTAACACCATTAGATCAATGGAGTTAGCTGTCAGTGGGCCTGGTGAGACAAAAGTCTCTTGCACTCTTTTATTTCAGTAAGCATTTAAGGATATGTCTTGCTAGAAAGCATTATATCCACCTTGATATTTGCTGTCTTAAAAATGAAAACATCAGTGGTTTTAAATTATGCTTTGCTGAATCTAAATAGCAGAAATCACTACCACCACTTCATGATAACTGTCTCGTCTGTGGTTCATGGGAGGACAGCTGAAATTGTTTGGCTCGCCACGTCTCCCTCACATCACCCACGCGGTCTGAACAGGGCTGTAGAGGGTTTACCTTCGAACTGGCTGCACTTGACCTATCACGCAAATTCTGAGACAGTTTTCATGATGAATTATGTACATATATGCAGTGTCATGTCATGTAAACAATTCTAGAAGGATTTTAAGAGTCCTTCATGTTAGGTCTTAGAAACATAATGGTGTGCAATATTTCTCATTAGCTGGAAAGTGGTAGAAGAATTTCTTGTGTGCAGTGAGATACTACAATGATTGTACTGTTCAGTCCTATAAATCATATTATCTTTAAGGGGAACTCCATGGAAGCTTTGTTTGGCCAGCTTCATGTGGCCACATAGTGCATAATGGTCATGTGGTCATTAATTACTGCTGTGCAATAACGCAGGTTAAAGTGGATATGTATGACTTAACATTTATCAGCACAGCACCATGAAATTTGTGAAACTGTGATGAACTCTGGAAGGCAGGTTAAGCCACAAATCATATAAAGATTATGTTCACCACAAATGGATTATGTGACAATACCACAAATTAGACACACCTATTTTCAAATGTAAAGGTTAGATAACTACTTTGGTTAAGGTTAGAATAAGGTTTTGATTCATGATTCAATTAAATACACAGAGTAACATAGAATAGTGCAGAAAATCTCTTGAGACGAGTTGGAAATTGCATCCGGGTTGTCAGAGTTTAAGGCTGATGCAAGGCTGATGTGAATCCACTCCAACCGTAATGTCTTTTCTTGACATATCATAATTTCAGTGTCAAACTACTGCCTGTTGCTTGGTGTGCCTTCTACACCTAAACCTTTTTGTTGTAGGAAAATGTGGGCATGTGTCTAATACAGTCATGGTTTGTCCAAGTTAGGTAGGATTTCAAGCAAATATGTCTGCTTAAGATTGTCTCATCACAGAGGCATAGGATGCATTTGGAAAAATGATGGAAACTTCAAAGTCCCTTCTGGTCTCCTCCTACCTGAACACATTCAATGTTTCTGACAGATTCCAGTCTGGTTTTAGAGCCCTGCATAGAACAGAAACAGCTCTGCTGAAAGTACATAACAATATGACTCTGTGTCCTGTGTTCCTGTGTCATTTTACTTCTGCTCACAGCCTTCGACACAATCCACCCTGACATTTGCCTGGAGGGTGAAGTCTGCAGAGCCCAGAGTTAAACTGGATTATCATCTACCTGAGAGAAACAACCTTCTCAGTCAAAATAGGAAACGGTTCTTCATCATCTTCTCCCATTAAATGTGGAGTACCCCAAGGTCCTGTTTTAGGACCACTTTTATTTTCCTTATGTATGCTGCTTGGCTCTATCTTGGAGAAATACAATATCCTGAATCATTAGCCTGAAATATGTTAACCCAGACACCAGGATGAAGTGACTGCCTATTCCCAGCAAACAGCACAGTCCATGTTAATAAAACAACAGCTAAAAGACAGTCTTCATGGCAAAGCTAGTCTATAGCCTACTTCAACTTTCTGTTCAATGAATTGCAACCATCCTGTCATTCACCAGAGGTGTGTTTAGTTCTATTGGAAAATATGTTTCTCTTAGCCTATTTATCCTGTTAATGTAAATACTACTTATTACATTGAAAAATACATCATTTGTGATTAAAATAATGGTTGTTTTCTAATGTATTAACGCCCCCAAAAGATGTATTATTGTACTGCTTTCATAGGAGCTCCCACATAACCCTATTTCCGAGGTTGTGAGAGGCTTGATTACTGTGAAAATCATGCGACGAAACCATACCGTGCTGTAGCTTGAGTAGCATAGCTGCTTGTCCCACCAAAAGTAAGGCAACGCAGTGTTAGCTAGTTTGCTGTAAAGTAGCTAAAACTACATGTACATAAGACCAATGTTTTTATTGGTTTCATGTTAATTAAGCTTGATTACCATGCAAATTGGTGTCTCCATGCTATGTAGAATTCTACTTTAGTGATGTGATGTTTGCTTCATTTAACCTTTTGGAGAAACTAGGTTAGAGAATGCTGAGACCCTGTTTCTCTCACACTTTGTGCAAAGAGCATGCATTTGCAGCTTAACATTATGTTCATTTCACAAAATTTTGGGAGACCATGCTTAAAATGAGATATTTTGTGCTGCAACTCACAGTCCTAACCACATATCAACAAATCAGTGTCAACAGGAAAAAGGTGAACATTTGAGCAATTTCAGTACAGTCAAGAACCTTCTAAGTTTTGCATTCTGAGTTTCATAAGTAACCATTAAATGCCTTTAAGATCATCAGTTTTTCTCCATGGCTCTGACTGAATGAGACAAAGAAATAAAAAATAAAATAAATAAAAATAAAAAAAAAGTCAAATTATCTGAACCAAAGGTTATCCCTATTAAGTGCCTTGAGAGTTTTTTGACAGCAATTCTTAATTGGTCAGGGTTCACTGCCAAGACTCTATATGAGAGTGAAGTTGTGAAGCGTTGCCAGCAAAATAGCCAGGCCACAAGAGGAAGGAGTATTGTTCTTGGCATGGATTGAAGCAAATAAATCCAAGCACCCAGATGGACTCCAACAGGCTCCAGCAATAATACACACACAGAGCGAGAATAGAGGTCACCTCAGGATACACACACAATAAATCCATTGTGACTGGCTGTCTCTTTTCAGAGATTTTTCACTGCTCATAGACCTTATCTACTTCAGCACACTGAGGAGAACAACTTAGTGAACAATTAGTCTAAAATCTAAACACAAACCAGGCTCTTGAAACAGCACAACTGGAGACCTATAAGTACATAGTGAGCCACATGAATCAGCATGCTGCATGCATCAGCCAAGCCTTACTGGAATTATTAATTTTAAACAACTGAATCAAAAGGGAGATTATTTGAAAAAAAAAAATCACACATAACACACGTTAACCTTTTAATGTAGGAAACTTGTTTTACTAGATGTAAGCCCCCACAGCCTCACAACAAACAAAATAACAAAACCTTCCCATATTCTTGCTGGAATTCATTATGCTCCTGCCAGTGCTGTATGAACTTGTGCGGTATGCAATCAAAAAGAAACTGATGCACCAAAACTTTAGAGACTGTGCAGATAATCAGAAATTGTGTGTTATAAATGTTTTATTTCAGACGCAGGTGCCCAGCTGGGCCTGCTGGTGGCGCTAAAGGGAAGGTTGTGAGTCTGCCAAAATTGCCAGGTTTCATCCTCTCACCAACAGGAGTGCTGCCACCAAATTTCAGGCCAACAGTGAAGGAGTTTTTGAGATATAGTGTGCAACATTAAAAAATTTTAGCACCTGGTGGTGCTAAACTGACATGGCTAATCAGAAATAAACACATTATTTCCGACGCAGATGCCCCACTTAGCCTGCTGATACAGGGAAGGTTATGAGTTCCCTGACATTGCCAGGTTTCATCCTCTCGGAAAAATATAAATCTTGTCACCAAAATTCATGGTGATCCATCAAATTGATTTGGACATATGGCCCTCTGGATCTAACTGCTGACTGACTGACTGACCAACCAACATCCCAGCAAAGCAAAGAATAAAAAAATAAATAAATAAATAAATAAACAAACACAATACAAGTAACACAAGTGTAGCATATGCCCATCCCTGTTCCAAACTATGTGTTTTTAGATGATCATTAAACGAAATCTAAACCTCTCTTGTATGTTTTTATCAGCCTGACGTAATATTAATCATGTTAACATTTTGCGGATTCCCCTGTACTGTACTTACTGTAAAATCCTAGGAACAACTGCTTTGTAATGCTATCAGCCATAAAGTGAGCCTGTGGCATTTCTGCAAGTGCTGGGCTGACCCGTGTATGTCTCTGCTGTGTGCAAACTTACCAGGCTGCTGTTTACTCAGCTGACATAAATATGTCAACACAGTAGCTGTCTAACCTGATAAGAATTGCATAAACTTGTATTCCTGTTACCCACAATATGTACTTGCGGTGCTAATGTCTAGACAAAGGCAGAGACAGACAGAGATAAAGCAAGACATATACACATGCATATTTAAAAGAGGTATGCATGTGCAAACCGCACAGTTTGACAGCACAAAGTAAATAGAAACATCCCACCCACGGAAAATCACACTTTTATCCACAAGTCATCCTCAAGCGCAGTATCAGTTACTTTCACATTTACGTCAGCCAGCACAGAACCCACGATGACTCTTTGCCATCCTCTATGAGCGACTGTTTTCAGCAGTGCCTATATTACAAACCTTACATAGACCTCCAGATTAACTGCAGCATAAACACTGGCAGTGGACAAGATTGAATTTTGGCCCTGTGGGAGCTGTGCTGGACTTTGCTGAATGGGCCACGTGTGTTTTTTCCTGCCACTCTCTCTCCCTCCGTCTGTCTGTCACCATCTCTCTCGCTCTCTCTCCAGGTTTTTTTCTCCGGAAAACAAAAAACCGCAGCAGCCATAGCGACAGAGAGCAAAAGGAAGACATGGCCCGGGCCTGTCACCTTTGGAGCATCCTGATTGGTCGAGGCGCATTGTGTGCGCTTTGTTGCCGTGTGGACAGCGAGGCAGGCAGTTCTGTGAGCGTTGCCGTGGACGCCGAGCTGTCTCAGCAGTCCTGTCAGGGAGGATTTACACTGCAGGCACAAAGCTGATTTTTTTTTCACTCCTGTGACACGTTTTTGGGTTGGGTAAAAGGAGTATTCACTGTTGGGTAAAAGGAGTATTCACTGTTCATATTTCCTTCAGTTAAAGTGATGACAGATTCATTCAGCGGCCAAGTAAATTTAAATGAGCTGATTTTTCTTCAAAACCAGATTTCCGGCAGCTTTTTCATGTGTAGATATCAGTGTAACACACAAGTCAGGTTTGACAATGCAGTTCAAATGCAGCTCATATTGTGCACTACATAATACCACCAGCTTACTGACTTGGAATAATTTGGTCTCAAATTGTATTATTTATTTATTTATTTTAAAAAATCTGGTAACATATGTGGGATGATATAATCCCACTTGTCCCCAATGCAGTTTTGCTTGTTTCAAGAATTTTCCTGGGAACAATTATAAATATGTCAAAACATGGCAGAATAAGGCAGATCAGCCCACTATGATCAAGAAAACACTTGTTTGAAGAAAATTCTGCAAACACGTTGATTAGCATTGGAAACAAGTGGGGTTAGCTCATCCACTGGCACCTTTAAGGGAGATTTTAACACTGAATATCATTTGTTAAAATGGATTTTTTTTTGGAGCTTAACATTAAGAACACTGCCTTTTGGTACTCCCATATACTTTCAAGTTCAGGTACAGTTCAGTTGAATCTGCTCATATCACCATCGCTAGTCATCTTATTACCCTTTGCTACTGGCCTGTGGCACAGTGTTGATAGATGAGGTTAATACAGTGAAAAACTACTGACAGTTATTTCCTCCTCGGGAAGAATACACACAATAGCTTCACTGATTGCCTTGTTTCCAGACTGAGTCCAGAGTGAGGTTATGACTTCCTATGACTCTTCTGACTCACTTTTGTCTACACTGAGGATCCACTCTAAGTTGCTCCGAACTGTGTGTGTGTGTGTGTGTGTATCTCAAAAAAACACGGTGTGGGTATCAGAGTAGTTAGAGTGAAGAGATAAAAAAAAAAAAATTAACCCTCTGTGTTCTCATGCTTTGTATTTCTCCCACGCAGTAATGGTATTAGGGTAATACACAGCATTAAAGGGATACTTCACCCATTATAATGGATTATATTTGTATCAAGTACTCACCATGTGCTAGCCATCACTGCTCCAAATTGGGTCTGTAATTGCATGATTTTACAAAAGCAAATCCCTATCAAAAGCTGCATTTAAAAAGCTCACGCTCATTATGCTGTGAAGTCTCCAGTATCCAGTCGTGTGCTCGGTACTTCCCAAAAACACATATTTTTGCTCAAATCTTGCTGCAAATACCACTTTGCAAAATCCTCTCATGCACAGTCATGAGGTGTGCATGCTCAAGCTACTCATCCACTGAAAATGCACTCAATGGAACATTTGATAAAATCATAAAATTAATGATCTATTTTTTCCCCATTGGATCAGAGATGGCTGGCATTTTTGGAATGACTTTTTGCATTTGTCAGGGTTTGAAGGCAGTACACGGTGAGTTTTTGATACAAATAGTAGTATCCCTATAAAATCCATTTCTATCATTGTGCAGTTACATTTCACTGATCATTTGTGTGCAAATGCATTGCAACTGTGATGCAATTTGAAAAGATGACCTGATGACAAATCAGTATGAAACACTCAGCTGACCACTGTTTGTCAGGTTCCTTTATCATGTACTTCCCTCTGTCCTGTGCATCTTAGATTCCTCAATGGTTTGTGGACATCCAGTGCTCTAGTAAAGGAGTGGAAGACAAAGGCAAAGCAAAAGCAACTCAGCCCACAGAATATGGTCATATGGTGTAATGAGTAATCCCACGCTGATCTGGCAGACAAAGCCAAACATGGCAAGAACCGAATGTGCAACTTGAAGGCAATTTCAAACAACACTTCTCCTCTTACCTTTCTTATCCAAGATGACAGATACATATGCACAACTGAAAGTCTTTGTGCATACACATTTACAAAAGAGAAACACTTTTTGACACGTACAGTGCCGCTTCCTTTTTGCTCCTGTTAGATTCACATTTCACATTTTTGGTGCTCGCAGCTCTTTTGGCAATTATTAACACCACTACAACCAAACTCAACCAAGTGCCACAAATTCACTTGATATGTCTTTGCCTTTCTATGTGTGTGTGAGAGTGAGTGTGTGCCTGCTCAGGCATGTTTTACAACACTGGTGTACGTGGAGCCCAGTCTATAATTGCCTGCTAATGCGTCACACTATTAAACAGTGCAGTGACCCCACGGCTGTTTGGATCCCCAGAGGACAAGCGAGAGGGGTTTCTCACACACAGCATTCAAGCTTAACTTTCAACTCACATCAATAACACACAGGATAAAGGCCTCATACTCACATGCACACTAAGGGCATAAATAACTTAACACAATTATGGGCTTTTAAACCTAATTTACGTATCAATATTTACCCTAATCAGGTATTTATGGCACATGGCCATCATTTGTATGGTAGGATGATGTGACATGGAGGAAGGAGGAGGTTAATGGAGGAATTCCCCATTGAAGTCTGTCCTAATAGACTAGCAATAGAAGATCTTAGTTCACTAGACCAGGATAAATGTATAAGGGGAACTTTAGGGAAATGAATGGCTTTCAAAGGACCTGTGATTTTGCATTTTTAGCGTAGTATCTAGAAAATGTATACGTATACTACCTCCCATTTACCCAGTCACTGGTTTCCAGTCATTGATATGATATGTAAATAAACTTTCAGAGACTTCAAACTTTCTTCACACCAGTATTCCATCACCATAATAAAGTTGTCCACATTAGTTTTCCTAAAAGCAGCAGCACTGTTAGGTTTTGATGACTTTTTGAGATCTCAACAGACACCAACAGCCTTCTGGAAACTAGTCCCCAGGGAAACATTTACTGTATACAGCCAATTATCAGTTTTGTGGTTTATGAATTTAATGGCCACAACTTTATTGGCTGCAGAAGCAGAACATTATAAGGTGGGTGTTTAAACCAAAAATTCAAATTTGATAATGGAAGGATTTTGATCATATGCTGTGAAATCTTTAGTAACCCCACATGATTTGCAAAATAGTTTGTTGCAGTTTTATAAGTGGGTAACCTGTATTTTATGGGCCAAACTTTCAAATTTGCTGTGGTTCTTTAAATACACTTATATGAGAACATATATTTATAAGTGAAAATATTAGTTGGACAATAATGAAAACAGCAGTTGAAAGAATGTGCAGTTGAAAGTGTAACCCCAACCTTGAGATCAATCCTACTGAACTGTAGGACAGACTGCTGTTCACACAACTGACCGCTGTCCCTAAAACTCAGTAGACTAGACTCAGTAGACAGTAGACAATGACACAATATAGTCTCTTGATAAGAAAGTTGAGTGTCAATGTTGGACGATTAAAAATGACAAGGAGAAGGAGAGGAAGCTTCAAAACAGTTACCGAGTGCTTCTTAATATTATAAAATGGCTTAATAGAAAAACCATAATCACTGTGCTTTATAGAATACATTTTGAAAAAGCTATAAAGACAGCATCACAGACACTTCATAGACAAGTGAGTGAAGGAGTAACTAACAGTGTAAGACAAATTGGAGATTGGACAGTGACAGTTCATGGATAGTCAACATGAAATTTAATCAAATGTTTAACCAAGCAGCCCATTATTCACCAACTATTCTAATTATGGAAAGACATATAGGGGGAAAAATCCTTTATAATCTCAGATTCGACTGTTCTTCATCATTTGGCACCCTTAATCTCACTCAAGGCTTGGCTAACCCTTAGAGATAAGAGTGCAGCTCCTCTGCGTAAGCCTCCCCTCTCCCAGCAGTCAGGTGTAGTGTGTCCGACAGCTTTATTCATGCCATAATGCCAACAGTGAAGTCCACACACAAGTAATTAATCTGGAAACCTAAGGCCGCTCCTCATTCGCGGCATATTAGATGGATAATTATAGCCACAGTCTTTTCGGGGGTACAAGGGCAATGCACGTGTTGAAAGACACGGCTGAATGGGAGGCTGAAAATATATTTAAAGTTTTCTTTTTGTTTTTCCTGCTGCTCCTTGAACCAGGTGCCCTGTCTGTTAAGTAGGGGAGAATAGGTAATGATGATGATTTTGCTGTGAGAGGCGGATGAAAAAAAACAACCCTTCCATTTACTTTTATTTTTCAAATTTCATGTAATTATCTGTACAAAATTAGAGCAGAAAAAAAATCTAAAAGGAGAATTTAATTACACTTTCTGTCACCTCTTCTAAAAGAGCTGTCTCCAATCCAACCTGAGCTATCTGGCAGAATGACAGGGCAGGGGGTTGGGGGTGCTATGGCTTGGGAGTTGACTTAATGTTGATGCTGACAGATGAGTTGAGAGGACAAGGTCACAGTTCAAACCTGGAAGCCAAACCTGATAACTGCAAAGGTACCGTCTTAACAAGCCATTGTTGTTTGGACAGGCCCTGACATCTGTGAGATCTCAGATCGGCTTTAAACCGGCAGCCAGAAATAACATCACCAAGTCCACCTTTTGTAATTACTCTGTGGAGGAAAACAAGTCTTCTGGGAACTGTTTAGCTGTTTTTCCTCTTCAGTTTCCATTTACACATATATTTACAAGGGTCTGCATTTACATATAGGCCTGTATTTGAGCTAGAGCCAAACATACTGCTAGAAAAAGTTTGCAGATCAACTTTAAGTCAGACACAAGATGGTCACTGGTGATCCATACCAGTCAAGCATATCAGTTGCAAATAATTCACTAACATTCATTATCAAATGGTTCAGTCATTCTGGTAGCTGCACCCACCAGCTGAGCTGCATCATATGGCTTTTTCCCCCTCCATTGTCACTTAACAGCAGCATATATGCCTGCTTGTGGTCAGTGTGGACATTACTTCATAATGGGCTCTGGGCAAAAACTCTAAAATGTACAGATTTTTGCACATACTGGTATTTGACGGAGGCACATGGAGCAGATCTTAAATTAAGAAAGTAATTAAACTAAACGGTAACTAAATAAGTAATTTAGTCTTTTATTCAGTCTTAAAATCTTGTTTTTCTTAAAGCAAGTAAATAAAGTCTATCAGTGGGGGTGAGAATTTTCTTGAACAAAGTGTCATTTTCTTGATCTTAGTGGGCTGATCTGCCTTATTCTGACTAAGCTATGTATGGTGTACATATGATTTATATAGGTATACTTTTTACATAAGCTCAGCTTCTTATTTCTGTATTTATTGTTGCTATATTTTTGTAGGATTAATGCACATGTTTTTATGTAATGTACATAATATACACCCCTTTTTTCTGTTTCTTGTCATTTAACTTATGTTTATTCTTCTTTTGAGAATTTGAGCAGCTACAACAGGCCTAATTTCCCCTCAATAAAGTATTTCTGATTCTGATTCTGATTGTTTCAACATAGTTACACTACCAGTCAAAAGTTTGGCCATACCTTCTCATTTAATGTTTTTTCTTTATTTCCATGACCATTTACATTGTAGATAATCACTGCAGGCATCAAAACTATGAATAAACACACATGGAATCATGTAGTAAAAAAAAAGTGTGAAATAACTGAAAACATGTTTTATATTTTAGATTCTTCAAAATAGCCACCCTTTGCTTTGATTACTGCTTTGCACACTCTTGGCATTCTCTCGATGAGCTTCATGAGGTAGTCACCAGAAATGGTTTTCCAACAGTCTTGAAGGAGTTCCCAGAGATGCTGAGCACTTGTTGGCCCTTTTGCCTTCACTCTGCGGTCCATTTCATCCCAAACCATCTCCATTGGGTTTAGGTCAGGTGACTGTGGAGGCCAGGTCATCTGGCGCAGCACTCCATCACTTTCCTTCTTGGTCAAATAGCCCTTACACAGCCTGGAGGTGTGTTTGGGGTCATTGTCCTGTTGAAAAATAAATGATGGTCCAACTAAGAACAAACCAGATGGGATGGCATGAGGCTGCAGGATGCTGCATGGTAGCCATGCTGGTTCAGTGTGCCTCCAATTTTGAATAAATCCCCAACAGTGTCACCAGCAAAGGACCCCCACACCATCACACCTCCTCCTCCATGCTTCACGGTGGGAATCATGCATGTAGAGACCATCCATTCACCTTTTCTGCGTTGCACAAAGACACAACGGGTGGAACCAAAGATCTCAAATTTGGACTCATCAGACCAAAGCACAGATTTTCACTTTGTTTGGGCCAAGAAACACAAGGAATGGACAAATCTCTTCTGCTTGTTGCTTTTCCTTAGTAGTGGTTTCTTAGCAGCTACTTGACCATAAAGGCCTGATTGGCGCGGTCTCCTCTGCATAGTTGAT
>OMLB01003505.1:3257-16473 GCA_900302555.1 Myripristis jacobus
CCCCCCCAGTAGTTTCAGACTTTTTCCTCAATGGGCTGTTCTTGTATGAATGCTTCTTGTTGGGCATGTCTGATTGGCTGCTGTGATCAATAACGAGACCTAGTTAAAGTTGAAAGCTAAGTGACAGTCAAATTATTACATTTTCTTAATGCTCATAAATAAAATTTATATTCACATGGGTTTTTTTTTGCTCTCTGTGAAATTAATGATAGTGATATTCCAGCTGTCCAGTTACATCAAATCTGTTATTTGGCATTAAACAACATGCTTTTACAATGATATAACACAGAATAATAATCAGTGTTCATACTCAGGGAAGACAATTAGACTACATTTTATTTGATGGATTTATTTGACATAACAGAACTGGATAATGGATGTGGGGAGGGGGGTGGGGGGGCGGCGACCCATTAAAGGTTGAGAACCACTGTTTTACCAAATAACCTGCCTTCACTTTGCTGTTGAACAGATTTAACCCATCAGAAGTCACTGTTGCTACATGTAAACAGATTACCCTGGAAAAATTCACTGTGGTACTCCAACAGCAATTAAACTTTTATTGTATCCTGTGGGCAGACAGGCAAACAGATCTGACTCATCTCATAAATGTCATTCTGCAAACACAAGTCCTGAAACGGTTTTAAATTTTTTATCCTGCAGAGAGAATAGTCAAGCAAGACAGTCTTATGGAATGCCGAGAATAATCAAAGAGGGGAAAATGGTGTGATTTCATGACTTGTTTAGCCAAGGTAGCGAGCTAGCTAGCCAACTTTATTGGCATGATCGATGAAAAGCAAAGTGATTCAGGCGGAGCTCAGAGTAGGGATGCTGCTCATCATCATTGAAAGGTGGCACCTTAGAGGTTTGGACATTTGATAGGGATGTCCCCAAGTTGTCTCTTTTTGCAGGTGCACCTTGACTCTTGTCTAATGACTGTTGTCATCTTGTATGTGTTGGAGTCAGGAAATATGTGGAATGGTGTTTTACTCTATAGAGTGGCACCTTCAAGATCAACGTGACAAGTCATCGAATCAAAAAGTAAACTTACCTAAAAACTGGAGAACTGAATTCACAGAGGGTTTGTTAATTTCAGTGATGAGCTAAAGTGTAAAGAGAATTGTCAACTAAAAGGTAACCACACCTGAAAGCATCGCCCACAATAGGCAACGTTTAAGAAGGCCTGACACTAGCAAGAACATAAACTCATTCACTGAAGCTATAACTCAAGAAATACGTAGTTTTTGCTTATTAGCTTCAATACAGCCAGACTTCTTTTCAGGTAGTATAATTGCCATCTGCTGGCCATTAGGAGGAATTGCACGTTCAGATACCTCGACCTTCGCTGCACAGCTCAGCCCCAGTAACTGCTGCCTTTGCAAACGTACTGTAGGTCACACTGGAGGGATTAAACCTCTCTGCTGGGCTGTAAACGCCTTGGGATCCTCCATGAGGAGCTGGTTGAAGCTGATGAGGAAAGACAAGACCAGGCTGCACTGCTGAGCCTGTTGCTAACATGACCTTGAAGGTTAAGCAACTGGGCTCGCTTTGCATATGATTATTGCAACTGTAGTCTTTGGTATGACTGTGCGAAAATGTGAACATAGATGTATTGTTTCTTTTGGTTTCAGTACTTACTGTAAGTGAGACTGAGCCAGAGCTGCTACTGCTTACAAGACTAATTCAGTAAATAAATGAGCATATTCACATTCACAATTAGCTCAATACAAGCAATGGCAAGCTAATTAACAAGCCTGTTAAGCAAGCTACTGAACGACCTCAAGGAGATATAAAACACTGAATATGTTGTGATCATACACAAGTTTTTTAAAGTACTGCTAGCACAAAACTTATTTCAGTATAAAAACTATGAGAAGTCTACACCCACACCTTGTCAGTAAGCGGAAAAAGTTGGTAAGGTGCTACTATACCTTCAGTAGATGGCAGGGATCTAATGTTTTCCTAACTTCATCACATACAGACTCATATAGACTCGAGTGCTAATACGAGTGCATTAAATGAGCATATTACTGTGATAGTTCATGATGATTTATATGCTTGTGCACTGTAATACATACCTGAAACATGATAATATAATCCGCAGCCCTAAAAGCATGTACTGTCTATTCTCATCGTGAAAGAATTCATACACTAAGTATTGGGCCACCGACACATTACACCTCCAGGAGTTTTTATGACATCCCATTCTAAATCCATCGGCATTAATATAGAGTTGGTCCCCTCCTTGCAGCTAGAACAGCTCCCACTCTTCTGGGAAGGCTTTCTATAAGATTTTGGAGTGTGTCTGTGGGAGTTTTTGCCCACTCATCAAGAAGAGCATTTGTGAGGTCAGACACTGATGGAACAGAAAAGGGCCTTCCTCACACTGTTCCCACAAAGCTGGAAGCACTGAATCGTCCAAAACGTCTTGGTAAGCTGAAGCATTCAGACTACCCTTCACTGAAACTAAGGGGCCAAGGCCAGCCCCAGAAAAACAAGCCCACAGCGTTATCCCTCCTCCACCAAACTTTACAGTCAGCACAATGCAGTCAGGCAGGTAATGTTCTCCTGGCATTCACCAAACCCAGACTCACCCATCAGACCGCCAGATAGAGAAGCGTGATTCGTCACACCACAGAACATGTTTCCATCGCTCCGTGCTTTACACCGCTCCATCTGCCGCTTGGCATTGTGCTTGGTGATGTAAGGCCATGAAGCTCCTGGTGCACAGTTCTGTGCTGATGTTAATGCCAGAGGAGGTTTGCAGTCAGCTTGTGTCATCGTTTGTACAGCAGCATCGTCCAATCGACCAGTCATAGCATCGATGATTGACGATGCAGCTCTACAGTTATTGAGTCAGCAGAGCATTGGCCACTTTTAGACTACGCACTCTGTAACTTTACGCGGTCTGCCACCTGGTGACTGAGTTGCTGAAACACCTGGATTCAAAATTTACATTTGATTTCTGAGCTCTTAAGTTTGCCAACTGAAATGATTTCAAATGAACTGCACCAAGTGTGCTTTATGTTAACACACCCTTATTAGCAAAATCTGCCATCTAATGTTAACAAGCTCACACTCCCCATTCTTTTTCTAATGACTCTGCTTGCTTGCTCATTTGCTCACTGTTTCCCCTTGTTATTTGCTCTGTCTCTCTCTCTCTCTCCCTTTTGGGAAGTCTTTTTGGGAAGTTTTTTTATCAGTATGTTAGAGTATTATAATCATGCATATATTTTTTTTTCTCTAAGTGTACAAAGTAACATCTACAAGTTTCCCCGTCTACTTTGGCTGCAAACAAAGAGAGCACAAGCTATACCGCATTTTCCCTCATCTCAGTCCATCTGTAAAAATGACAGGTCATTTGATAACATCCAGTCAGACCTAGGTGGAGTATTACAATACAAAGTGCATAAATTAGATTTGCCAGAAGCTAGTGTGATGCACTAGCAAAGATTAGTCTTGACATCTTGTCATTTCACCAACCAGCCCACACAATTCAGAATGACAGAACACATAACAAGCCCTCCTTTGCAACTTTGACAGCATCAGGATCAAATATGAAACTGAATATATTGAAAACTTCAGTTGCTCAAAGTTCTAACTGTGGTTTAAAGCTACAGCATAGGACAACTATGATCAGATGCTCTTTTATGGGACTAGTTTCTTCATCATTCACAGCTATATTACGATGCAGCAGGACATCACAGTATAGTTAAAATATTGCTATAAACAGCATGGTGACAGTAGAAGTGTACTTAGAATTACATCAATAACATTGTATGACATTTGTCTAGTATGAACTCTCAAACGTACATTTTTTGCAAGAAGTTTGCCTCCACAATGCATTTTTTGTATTGTTTCCTCACTTTTAGTCATAATTTAATTTCAGAGTCGACAACGACATATTTCTAAATTGCCGAGCAAATAACATTAGCATACATAGCCCCATGATTTCATGGCTTGACACAACGTATTGTTTCTTATTACTTTGGTGAACTGCAATATTCTTGTCCTTGCTACCTCTTGGAAAAAAAAAAAAACATCTTTAGTTATGACCACAGATACAATGCCATGCTGATGATACCAGAATTTCTTACCAGTTGCGCCTAATGACTGTGCACAACGGGCAAATTTAGAAGCACGCTATTTTTGTAACAACTTCCTGCGACTAAATTCCAATAAAACTGAGATGCTAGCTGTAGGTACAGATGACACTGATTTCCCAGAGCCCCACAATTAAAATCCTTTGTAATAAATAAAGATAACATGAAGCATGGCAGCAGTTCTGTCGATGGGGGATTTGCAAACATATACAAGGGCAATGAAAAGAATATGGGAGCTTGAAGAAACCTGATGACTCCATCAAGGGGGTTGTTGCATTGGGTGACACACC
This sequence comes from Myripristis jacobus, assembly GCA_900302555.1. NCBI lineage: Eukaryota > Metazoa > Chordata > Actinopteri > Holocentriformes > Holocentridae > Myripristis > Myripristis jacobus. The sequence continues at coordinate 7,648 of OMLB01003505.1, forward strand.
TATGAAAACTTTTTTTTTTATTTTTATCTCGTGCAGCAAGGAAGGCACAAAAAACACAAAGTAGTAAGGTGACATCAGAAGCAATGGTTAAGTCAGACAATGTTTGACTGCACATATGATCTCCCTAATGAAAGGGACTGGTTTCCCACGGAGAGTGGCAACCTTACGACTCCACTCAGAGAGTTTGCTCCACAGGCAGAGATTGGATCCTGTGCTGTGAAATAGCCATTTTAAGGGATCATTGTTGAGTGAACAACAGATGTTTGTGCAAGAGAGTCCCTTGCAATATGCTTACAACTAATCGACTCTGTGGATATTGCTTTGATGAAGTGAGCAGAATGGGAGGATGTTTTCCAGACCTGACTCAAGGAATTCCCACTTGTGCAGTACAGCAACTTCTCACAGGACCTTGTTCTACAAGACGATGCCAAGGCCTCTCTCTGCTCATACACAACTTTGCAAACGCCTCACAAACACACAAATTTATGAAAGTGAAGTCTGCTAAATAATTAGTTTAAAAATAACCAGACAACTTAGCATTACTCTGTTATCGTTACACAGTCAAAAAAAACGGTACTCACATTCTCTGACATTTGCCAAAGCGGTCACACTTTCTTTGATTCAACTTGTGTTTGGAGTCTTTATTATGTTGCCGGGTGCAAGATACAAGTGTATTGTTTACTGTGGCTGTAACACTGACTCAATGAGTGCCAGCAAAGTCAACACAAACTTCAAGGGGTGGGAAATAAGTGTGATTAAGTAATAGTTAGTTTTGAAATATTTGTGTATTTGCTGTCCCTGCCAGTAAGTAATGTTTCCTCCTCTTGACACTCACGATGCCAATGAAGCCTCTGCTGCTGTTGCACTTATCTTTGTCTTTCAATAAAAATCCACAATCACTTCAGCTTAGCCTTCCATTTTGATGTCCATTTCCTATATGAAAGCATAATAGCTACTAAGCATTTATATCAGCACACTGACAAACTAGTTTTAATTTGTCTTGCCATTACCTCAACTCAGACACACCCCATCACGTAACAAATAACATAGCAATATAACAGATACACAGTCTTAATTCCCGGCAGGGCTAACACACATTTTTAACCCTTATATCCACTTGTGTACATGGCCCTGTGTCTTGTCAGTTCCCATACATCCTGTCACCAGGTGATCATGAGTATATGGCTCAGTTTTCTTGTGACCCTTATTATCCGTCTGAATCTGAGCAGCTCTTAACCCTTAGATGCATACGTGGGGTCAAAAATGACCCCGGAGGTGTTTTTTTTTTGCAATATTTTAATCATTTTTAATTTTTATCATTTAATCTTCCATGTATTCCTCAAATAGGTTGTCTTTGACATGAGGCCATTTGGATTTGTATCTAATTGTTATATTTTTTAAGTAATTGCATTTTTTATATCAATACCCCACTCTTCCATACATGGGGTCAAAAACAACCCCAAGCATTTTCTATGGAATTTCAAGGGTTAACCCTAGAAACCTTTGATTTTTATCAACTTGTGAATGTCAGGTATACATTTAGTCTTGATCCACACATCTAATGCCAGCAGTCTCACCACCCTGAAGGTTATTTTTACACAGCAACATACATGTAAGTATTATCATCATTTTTATACCTCAGAATATATATATGATGACTGGAAGGTGACCCACGCCTACCAACCTACATCAATGAAGCAATGGGAAGGTGTGGAATGACAAAAGCTGCAGTCCAGCCACAGGAGAGAAGCAGACAGGGCCAGCAGAAGAGAAAGAGGTGTAAGATGTGTCCAAGAAACAAAGATCGCAAAGCCAGCAATAGTAGTTGGAAATGCAGTGGCGCTCACAGCCACAAACAAGTAGTTTGTAAGAGCTGCTCACAGTGAGAAGAGAGAAGACACGCGTGTGTGTGTGTGTGTGTACATGTGTGTGGACGTGCATAGACAGACAGACAGACGGACACACAAACAATTGAATGCTGATGTTTTGATAGCTGCATTGATAGCAATATTTTGATCAAATGAAAGAAGGTGATAAATCAGGGCTACTCAACTTAAGATGGCTCAGGGGCCACTCAGCAAAATTCAGCTGTGTCCAGGGGCCGCAAGCTAAACATGTCCGTCCTGTTTTGGATGTTTAAACAATAATTTTGTCACAGGCTATATGACTAGTCTAAAAATGAATGAAACATACAGAAAACAGCTACATTTCCATCCAAGGCCAAACCTCACTGAATAAAAGATTGTCATGCAGTGATTAATGATGAAATGATCAAGTTACAACAAAATGAGGCTTCATTCCCGAAATGGTTAGATAGAATCATAATATTTTTATTATATGATAGTGGCGGGCCACATAAAGATGATGTACGTGCTGCATGTGGCCCCTGGGCCATGGGTTGAGTAGCCCTGTGATAAATGAACATGTAAAACATGAAATTATTCTTGTGTTGACCAAAATATAATAAGAATCGTTATTTTAAAACCAAAATGAAGAAATATTGCATTAAACATATTGTTTCTAATAAGGATAATTTTTGGATAATTACTTTTTTTGACCTATTTAAAATATGTTTTTTGATAAAATGTTTATTAAAAGTGATAAATGTCAAACATGAAATAATTCTTTTGTTGACCAAAATACAATAAAAATCATCATCTTTAACCAAAATGAAAGATATTTCTGAAGTTTACAGTGTAAAACCCATTCATTTCAATTGGGGTCATTTTTGACCCCATACATGGAAGAGTGTAGGGTTCGGTGAGCCATGCATCTAAGGGTTAATTTAATCTTGCACAGCTGTATGTTAGGTGCACTTCAATGAGCCCAATATGATTAGATAAAACCACAAGTAAACCTAAACATTAACTTAACTATCAAGTCACTGTACAAGTTACAAGTCTATGAGGTATGCATCAAAATCTCACGCTGAATCAAACTAAACCCTGCAGCTCCTTCATACAAATGAAGACAAGTGACCTGTCTTTTCTTATGTTAGCTAACTGAGCTAGATAATGTGAATCACTGCTAGTTAACAAACTCATTTAGCTTGCATTATGCTAACGATAGCAACGATAGCAACATTAGCTCATGGCAATCGATGTAGGATTTGTAAGAAAGAAACGTGCTGTTTAGAGCAAGATCTAACGATAAGATCAATGTCAGATATCAATCAATAAATTATTAAAGAGTAAGGATTATCCTACCTGTGGGTGTCAGTCCTTCCCAGGACTGCTAAATAGGCTCAGTCCTGCAAGCCAGCTGCAGACAATGGCATTTGAATAATACAGCGGGGTCGGTCTTTGAACATGAAATATCTCACGGCTTTTCAATTTTCGAGAATGTCTGGACAAGTCAGTGAAAATGAAACTGAAAACATTTTTTTTTTTACTCAAGAAACACATAAATTATATACAATATACAAATTATAATGCTATTGTGAAATCACATTTTTGTTTTCACATTATCATTTTAGTTCAGTCTGTCCTGGTCTTCCATACTAGTCTGTTGCTGAAGAAGGGTTTTTTTTTCTGATTGTTTTTTTTTTTTTGAGTTATTTAATACTAGATTTATTGAATTCTTGTGATCCACATGTGTCTAACATGTCTCCTTCATTTTTTATTCATGTGTTTCTCAGTGCAGATCTTCAGTTAAGGGAAAAATCCATCCTCAAATACACTGCTGCATTTGTGATGTTCAGTCCGTTCCAGACATTCTTTCATGATGAACTGTTGTAATTCAGTTTTTTGGTGTTCCCACTTTCCCTAAACATTCCTCATTTATTCTACTTTGGTTAGTGAGTTCCTGCATTTCCCAGAATTGCTTTCATGCCTTATGTTAAAACACAACGTCTTGTGGCTGTATCGATTTTTGGTCTGTGGAGGCAACTGTCTCTGTCTGGCCTACAATGGATTTTCCCCTGTATGATTGTTCAATGTCAGTGAACAATGATGAGCTGAGAAAGAAGGCCTTGCTCTTTGATTCTGAATGACTGATACCAAAATCTGACACTCCAAACTAATGTTTTAGACAGCTTAACATTTTCTGCGATCAAACACCATTGCAGCTGAACTGGAAATATCTCAAAGTGATGACATATTTTCTATATCAGTGTTTCTCAAATGGGGGTATGCGTACCCCTAGGAGAACCCTGGAGTACTGCAGGGATAGGTGAGATTAAAAAAAAAAAAAGAAAAAAAAGTGAATTAAAAAAATATATGACGTGCATAATAAATAAATAATTAGCCTATGCTACAAGAAGTTCAATAAAAATGTAAATGTAACTTTGATAAACCACATTTTATATTCAGTTTTCCCTCCAGGTTTTCTGAACATGTCAAATGTGTGAGTTTCTGATTTAAATCTGGTTTAAATATGACTAGGAAGCCAGATACAGCTGAAAACAAGGAGAGAGAAGTGAAAAAGAAGCAAAATCAGAAACAACAAAACATCGACAGTATCAGGCTGTTGTTTCAGACACTGATCGAACTGGGTTGCACTTCTTTACATAGTCTTCTTTTCTGCCTTTTTTTTTTTAGCACTGGTAAGCGAGTATTTAGTGGAGAAAGGTGTTTCAAAGGGGGTACACTCTTGAAAAAACTTTGAGAACTACTGCTCTATATTTGGCCAGTTATTTAAAGGAACAAGAAAATAACACCACAAAAACAACAAAATTGTCCAATCAATGCATTGTATATCACAACAATGTGTTGTTTTAACAGTCTTATGTTATTTAAAGGGCATTTTTGCCTTTAGGTTATGCATTACATTTACTGACCCATTGATTTATTGAATCACCATCTCTCATCATGTGGGCAAACTATTGCCTCCTCAGTCTATAAGATGTCAACTAACTAGTACAGCATAAGACATGGAACTATAAAGTAGCACAATAGCTGTCTGCAGTATCATACAAACATAAGCCCTCTTCAGATGGGATAAGTTTCCAAAGCGACATTTGAGCTTTCATTTCTAACATGGGATGTCTGCGATTTTGTGCAGCCACTGAAACTGGATTACAATCCCTGTCATTTCTCACCAGTATTTCAGAGATGGGAATGGCTACCTGAAGATGTCATCTCACCAGCAAGTGGGATCACGCTCTCTTCACTAAGTTTTTTTTAGATATCTGATAGACTCCCAGTTGTTGTTAGGCTACCCATGCCAGTTAAATCATCTAGAAACTCTAAGGATGTCTCCATAACAGCAGAGCATCTGACAGTATAAAGCAGTGAATACATATGTTTCAGTGAAAGGCATGTTAATTGCTCTCTGGGAGAACTCAAAATAAAAAAAATATAGCCACGGCAACTTACAGGGTCCAAGCACCATTAGCTGTTTATATCTAAGTTCAAATTCCTATCCTGACAAGGCAAACGCATACAGCTAGACATCACAAATTGACTCAAAATGAACAGAGAAACTTTTTACTGCCAGTGCTGTTGAAATGTGAGGCACTTTGGCACACATGCTCAGGGGACACTTGAGAACATGTGGTTTGAGTTTCATATTGATTCAAGAAACAGTTGATGAGTTATGGCCATTTTTTGAGAATTGGCATTTTGCCCTCAAAAATGAACTGCAGCAAAACCGTTACAAATACCTAACATCCTTTGACAACTTTTTATTACAAGAGGCCAGAGATTATACAAATTTGGTGATGATAGGACTTAACAACTAGGATGAGTTTATTCTAGCACAAAACTGCACAAAAAATCGTAACAGCTATGTGGGCGTGTTCTGTAGCATGAGATCCAGCCCAAAGCACTGAATGTGCTGATGTGACATCTTTTTAATGTGTGATGCACGGTGACTACCTTTTTCGCCAAAATGTAAAATTGTTTAATACAGTGCCTCTAAATGGCCAATTGGTCATTTTTGTCAGTTGACTAGTTGGGGAAATTGGGGACCTATGTTGTGAGCTTTGAGGCTGTAGCTGTTACTGTTTTAGCAATCCGGATACTTTTAGTGGAGAAGAAAAAAGAAAGAAAGAAAGAAGGAAAGAAAGAAAGATCGAAAGAAAGAAAGAAAGACAGAAAGAAAGAAAGAAAGAAAGGCAATCATAAGAGGGCTCCAGCGCCTTTGGTGCTTGGACCCCTAATAAATAACACAAATAGGGCCTACAGTAATCAATAGCAGGCAAGACATCTGTAAAAACAGCTATCTGTTAAAATCCATATAGGTTTCCATTTGGGCACGATTAAATTTAGCCTAACAAAGGACCTCCAAGTTTGATGGAAAACTATAGTCGTTTGCAGTCTAAAAATCACCAAGGTCATCCATAAAAAATGTAGACATGGTCGATTCAGACTGGACTAAAATCACTGAGGACATCTGTGATACACAAAATTACCCGATGTCCCCCTGTAAGACTAATCCTGTCTTAATAGGGCTATAGACAGGAACAAGCCCTCCTTCAGTTAGACCAGTGAGTTACTATGAAACCTATGGCTGTACAAAGTTACTAATGTGTTCATGAAAGTGTGCTCCCATGAGTATAGCGATCACACTATATGTTATATACAATATAATATAATAATACACAAAATATTTGTTATATTTAAAAGTAAACATAATGGAATTTGTTGTTAAATTTTGGTTACACTTTTTGTTGCCAAGCGGACTACAACACCCCACAAACAGTCAGACCACAACAATTTTACCTATCCAAAATACCCATTTATAAAATATTATTTGTGGTCAGCATCACCACTCTGTTAGCAAATAGTTGGGAAAGAAAGGGGCAGTGATGCAGCTACCAGCCAGGTAATGGACAAACAAAAGAGGCCTTGACCACAGAGGCTTGGCTGAGTGTCCAAAACTGGAACTCTGCTTTTGACTCTGAAGTTATATGTACTGCATCATTAATCAACCAGTCAACACACAGATGTAGGTTACATGGATGAGCAATGGACATATGGTTTTAGAACTACTTTGACTTTGCTCATCAGTGCTTTGTTCATGGTTATACAGTGAAACCTGAAAGGCTCGGTGGACAGTAGACAGACTGCAATCCTGCCTGTGTCCAGTAATGGACCTTAAAGTGTTAATGTCAGTGGGTAAGGATTCATAGCAGTTCATCACTGAACCTGGGCTTTTGGCTTTATCACAGGCTTAACCACAGTCTGCAGGATCAGTCTGTACCAGCCAAACTAGAATGACACAGAGCATGTCCATGGTATAGGATATTTAACCTCATGCACACACAAAAACATATGTATGTACACATCCACATACAAATGCACACCCACATGACCTCATTGTAGAGTCACTTGTAATCACAAGCTACGTATTTGGGGGAACATCACTGCTGATAAAGTCCTTTCCTTGATCCATCCAAGAAGACTTGATATACCCTTTCCCAATTTAAATACTGTACCCCAAATACTGTGCCTTTTGAAAGGAGATCTACAGAGGTATATCTGAAAAGTGATTTGAAAAGCCACTTCTGTAAATGTAAAAATTGTATACCCATGTTTTGCAGCTGAAGTCGACAATTCATAGGGAAAACCTACAGCAGAAAGTAGAAATGACTGGAATGTTTAGAAAGTTGTTTTTTTGTTTTTTTTTTTACTGGGAAATATTATTATCATTATTATTATTATTAAAATTATTATTATCATTATTATTATTCTGGGGAAGATGATAGTGCAGCAGCTACCTGGATATGATGCCCATGTTTATGATTACAAAACAGCATTGTGTAATAACCTGCAGCAGATTCTAAATTTATCACAGCCCAGATGTATTAAATGAAATTATGGTTGCAGTAATATTTTGTTAGTTAGACAGACTTCCTGAATCAATGTATGTGTGCTACAACACATCTGGCGTAGCTTGGGCCTGATCCTTCCTATTAAGAAAATGTCTCTTTTATCGGCTGGGTGTGGCTACACGTTTTGACCAATAATTGCCGGCCCCTATTAAAAGCTGGGTTATGTTAAACATTCACATCAAAACTAAAAACGGTGGTGCTTCAGGCTGTTTAACCCACCGCTTGTTGCCACACTGTGAAGCAGAGGCCAGCTTCTCCTACCGGGGAAATGTGCCTGTTTTTGGGCAAAAGCTGTGGGATTTCCAGGCATCCTGCTTACTGCCCTGAGACAGAATCAGCACACCGGCTAAGGTACTGGTATGTTTTATGAGTGACTGAGTTTACAATTCTCAATCTGAACCCTATCAAGCTCAAATTCTGTCATTATTCCAACAGGTATGAAGGGTTGCTGCAGACAGCGGGCAGGTGGGGTCACATGCAACACTGCGGTTAAGTGCGTACAGTGTGTGTCTAATATGTGAAATAAACTGAGATAGACAGCCCACAGAGGAGAAAAAGAAAATGCTAAAACAGGGAGGCTTTGAGCGATATGTTTTATATATCCTTAATTTCTGGTATGATTATTTTTCTAGTTTTTGCCAAACAATAATTTTGTGCAGAGGGAAATTAAGGTGGATCCCAAATAGATGCAGGTCCCAAATACAGGCCGGTTGCAATGGATGACAAAAGCAAATAAAAGTCTGGGCTAATAAATGAAGTTTTACAGTATATATAAACCAAAAATAATTCATTTCACAGTCTTAGGTTTAGGTTTAGACATTCACTTCAACTGCTAGACCACTGGCCTTGCCCAGCTCCTGCCATTTAGGAACACAATGCCAACATGTGTCCAAAGCCTTGTGGGACTGAAACCCCTAACTTCAGTGTTGTGGGCAAGCTGCCCTTAAAAAAGCAGGCTCTACATACATCAATATATTGCTAGGAAGATGTCCTCATGTGTCTTGGTACTGTACACAGCATCTTTCATACAGTCCAACAGACTGATTTCTCTC
>OMLB01003508.1:6807-16807 GCA_900302555.1 Myripristis jacobus
TTAAAAAAAAAAAAAAAAAAAAAAAAAGAGAACGGTTCTTTTGGCTCTCATTTGGTTTTTGGTTCATTTATATTTCAGTGTTTTCAAATGAAATGTTGGCAACGAGTTAAACCTTTGGAGAATGGATATCAATTCGCTTGATGCGCCATACAGCCAAACCGGTGTGCAGTGCATGCGATCTTAACTTTGCTCAAATTACATGCCAACACGCCATTTGGGCCAGAAGACTATGGATGAAGTGAGCTTCCAACAATTTCCGTCACAGCTTTTAGTTTTGATTTTGCAATTATGCCCTGGGTGTAGGATGCCTAATGGTGATGTTTAGCTTTGGCAGCCATGACCCATATCATTCTATCATAATATGCACGGATTAAAAACACATAAAACAAGACTGTATTACTGTTTGTTGAGCCCCAATCATGACATCAGGTCGACTGTATCTCCAACAACATGTAGGTACCTTTATTTTCATCCCATACAGTTTACAGTGGAACAAAACTACCCTCCTCCTGGACTTTGGTGCAATATATAGCCAGTGGAATAACTCCATCTGCTTAATAACAGTCTGTGGCCAGAACTGCTGAAAAGAAAGTGAATTTTTCTTCGCAAATATAGCTAAACTATTGAGCCAAACTAAATGTCTCATTCACTGGAAAGAACCGGTTCCCTATTTCCTCCCAAATAAAGCTGTTCAATAAGTTTGTTTGAGCACCATCCTACAAGAAAGAGGGTGGAATATTAATATAACTGCTCAGCGTTAGATTAAATGGCTTTTTGAGATGTAAATTTTTTTTGGCAGTGTTGACTTTTAATAAATGTCACATCTAACCTTTAACTGGAGGATTCCAGTTCTGTCTCGGTGTCAACTTTCTCCCCTGCAGTCGGCGCGTCGGTGCTCAGCTGTGTGTGTGTCTGACATTACAGGAAAGAAGGAGCGCAAGTCGGACTGCGGAGAGTGGCAGTGGAGTGTGTGCGTGGCCAACGAGGGCGACTGTGGGCTGGGCACCAGGGAGGGCACGCGCACCGGCACTGACTGCAAGCAGACCATCAAGACGCAGCGCTGCAAGATCCCCTGCAACTGGAAGAAGAAGTTTGGAGGTGAGCGAGGAGGCAAACCCTGCCGGGAAAAATGCAGAACTAATGGGTAAAGTTAGATGGAGGTCATATGCCTGAGCACAAGGCTCATCCAGAATAAGTCCTTTCTTTAATGGATACAGAAGTCATAACTCTTTTTCATAAAAATAAATGTTTGTTTTGCTACTCTCTACCCGCACTTGATGCCATACAATCTTGATTTGACCCAAAGCGAGTTTTTGGAGTTTTTAACGTTTGCTTTTCGAGACAACTCTCTTGTACTCCAGTACAAGGGAACTGCTTAATGTTAATGCACAAAAAAGTCACCTAATGTCACATTCAGTGTTGTTTTACAGAATTTTATTGACTCACGTGTCATTTTCTTAATCCTAGTGGGCTGCTCTGTGCTATTCTCCCTTGTTTCAGCATATTAATTTGTCAAACAAGTTCAAGTTCAAGTTCAAACTGTTTATTTGTCCCGTTACTGGGCAATTCAATTCGCAGGCGAGTAAAAACATAAAAACACTCAATATACATGACAAAATGCAGCGCAACACAGTGTCATTGTAAACCATCATCATCGCCACATCGCACACCACCATCTTCACCGTCAACATCATCATCATCGTCATCATCACCTTGAGCATTTCATCATCATCGTTATCATCATCATCATCATCATCATCATCACCACCATCTTCGACAACAAATGTCGGGACCTGCATGCCCTGCAAATGAAACTGCATCAGAAACAAGTGGGATTATCTCATCCAGCAAATAGATTTTTTTTCCACAACAGGATTTTAAGACCAAATACGAGACGAAGATGGACATGTTTGCAGTGTGGAGGGAAGACCGGTGGCTTGTTTGGAAACAGCATAGAAACAATGCGCAGTAAAGAGCTGCCGTCGCCTTGCAAGGAGCCACTCTCTCGCCTGTATAATTGCACGTCTATTTTTAGTCATTCGGATATGTTAATCAAAAGACAGGCAGGTCTTTGGAGTATTTATTTGGATATAGGATTGCTCACGAGTGCGTTTGCATGTACAGCCATTATAGCCATTATAGCACTGTTTTTTTCGCCCACTTGTGTGTGACATCTCCAAAGAGAGTGTGGGCTGCCTGCCAAATTCCCAGGAGGCAGCGCGGAAGCCCTCTCAGAGACAAATTATAGGTACGGAGGCACACGGTTTTAGAGTTGGATGTTTCGGAAGTCCCTGTAGGATTCCTTCAACAATGGCCCTGTCACTCCTTCTCTCCACTTTCCATCCCTCCTTCCCATCACCCATCTCGCCCCTCTCCCCCTCCTCTGATGAGCACCCTGGGATCTCGGAGGCAGTGACAAGGGTCCAGCGCTTTTATGTGAGAGGAAGCCGCCGAATGAGTAACGAGTGTCACAGCCACGAGGGAGCCTGGCAAGAGTGGCAACAAAATAATGGAGGGAGATATGAGAGACGCGGACATACAAACTCAAGCACACTACATGCACGCACACACACACACACGCGTGCACACACAGCTGTTCAAACACATTTCTATAGCTTACAACCAGCCACCGCTGCCATTTCCTAGAGCAATCTTGCATCCTTTGGGGCTGAGTTTAAAAAGGGGGCTAAATTTAATATCAAATGAAAGCACATATGTGAAATCCATTTCAGGAGCTGTTGGAGACACTTTCACCACCGTGCTGCCAAGATTATATCTGTCCATTAATAGCTCCAGTATGGACACCAGTAAAGCTGTTGTCGATTGGAATCATCTGGTGGAGGGTTGCAGGATATAGCAAATCAGAAGATAAAACATGAAACTTGCCATCTGCGGCTGCTAGTAAAAGCCGCATCCGTCCGTTATTTTGGCAACGGAAAAACTCCAGAACCTGGAAAATTCGGTTTTTGGAGCGTTCTCTACCTGCTCTGCTGATCTTGGGAAGTTTTCTACGGATAAAAAAAAAAAAGAGAGATGAAAGTCAAGTCAAGTAAATTAGAATTTCTCATCACACAGCCATTCAAGTGGTTGACTCACAACTATTTCCCCCACCCGGCAGCCTCAAGGGGGCTTGTTCCACCGAATGATTGCACTGGGCTGCTATTTTAATAACGTCACCCGGGCTGAAATGTGTCACTTTATGCAATTTACTGCATGATCAGTCATATTCAGTCCCATACCATGGCTACTCAGCACCACTAAAGGGAGAGCTTTGCAAAACAAAAGCATCTAATTGAGCATCCGATTAATTATCATGCTGTGTTCATATTGTGATCGTTTCGCTTTAGGGGAATGCAAGTATGACTTCCAGGCTTGGGGGGAGTGCGATCTGGCGACGGGCAAGAAGAACAGGACAGGGGTGCTGAAGCGAGCGCTCATGGATGCGACCTGCGCCACCACCGTTACAGCCACCAAGCCCTGCGGAAAGATCCCCAAGACCAAGCTGCAAGGTAGGCTGGGAGCCACAAATCACTGCTCTGTCAGCTGTAAGTGTCACCTGTCAGCATTAGTGGCATCCATTGAAATGCTTTTGATGAATTGCCCCGTCTATAAAAGTATGGCCTTCAGAGCTCCATTATTGATTGTGCACATCTTTAGAGCATTCGCCATTCAATTAAAGAAGTCAGAACTTGGCGTGGACAAAGTCATAAACCTCCATCATCAGCTACTAAACATTTTATAATCTGTCCAATCAGACAGTAGTTAAGTCATACTGGAAATGATGGAAAGCGAGTACATCTATGTTCCAAGGGCCCATGTTTTCTTATTTTAACGTGTCTAGTGTGAGAGCGAGAAAGGCACTTATTTTTAAAATTGCACTTTCTTACATAATAGTTATATACACACACCTATACACATATATACCCTCAATACTACATCCATATAGGCCACAATAAACACAATAAAAGTTAGATATGATGGCTTGATCCTTGACTGGGGAACGTTAAATAACTGGACCTCCTAAAATTTTGATTGCATACCCCTGCCTTAGCAGAACAAGCAGAATAATCAGCTCTTTACTGCTCCATCACGTTTTTGTGCGATTCCCTGCTAACAATCAAACAGACAAACAGATGGAACGGGGCGAAAACCCGTCCAACTCTGTTGGTGGAGGGAATAATGTCCATAACTTTGGTATATTAATCAAAACGCCTAATTACATGGTACATATTCAGTACATGATATCTGAAATGGTGCCTATAGACAAGCTGCTCAAGATTCTCATTTGTCTGATACAATGAATAAACACTATTTCAGATGTTATTTACTGAAAATGTATGATGAATTTTTGATAATATACCAGCTTCTTTCTTTTTAAATGTCCAGAGAGAACATAATATGAAGGGAACTGGATCATTTTGGGAAGAAAAAAAAATGCATTGAGGGAGCACAGGACTCTGGGTGGACCCAGTTGGGAAGTAACGCCGTCGGTGCTTGAGCGTTCCAGCATCCCAGTTCCCCATCCAGCTAGCACAGAGATGTCAACTGCAGGCAGATACTGTGATGTCTCAGTAACACAGTCAAGAGCGCTATCTCAGATAAAAGAGGAGAGCACATGCAGGAGGCCATTCCTGGAGCAGGCAGTGGATAGAAACTAGTTACCACGTTAGAGCAAGAACAATGAGCACAGGAAAAAATAAACCAGCAAACCGGCAAATAAAGATGTACACTGGAGCTTGTGCTTGACACTGTAACATCTCGCAGCAGTGTATATAGATTTCGATTCATCTTTCATCTGGACTAAGCTGTTGAAGGCTGCGTTAACATTACTCAAACATCACAATAACCTCTGGTGGCTGAGACTCGCCTGGCTGCTCCATGCCTCGCCTTGACGCCTCCGATAGCGCTGATGGAAGCTTCCCTTGAACACATCACCCGAGCGCTCGCATTTGGAAAGCCAATAAGTTGCGAATCTGCCCGTCTCCCTTTGGTGAATCAAATTCTGTGTCACCAAAGGTGTCAAAACTTGTAATCAAAATCTTCTCACCACTGTAATGTTTGTGTGTGTGTGCTTGTGTCGCCTTCTCACATGAGCAGCTGTGCAGCCGCAAATAGACCGCACTCGCACGGTCAGAAATTCTCCCTTTATGTTAGAAACTGTGGGAACCCTGTGCGCTGAGGCTACATGACTTGTCGTTAATTCATGCATCACACCGCGCATGAAAAAGCATTACTTTATGCATGAATGAATGCCAAGTCATGTCGCCTTACTGTAAAGTGTTACCAAATCTCTTAATGTGCCTTCAGATTGAAATTATCCATGTACATGTTTTTTTTTTTCCACTTTTTCACAAAATATTATGTCAGACTCAAGATCTTTTCATGCAGGAAACTGTGCTGGATTTTTTGTAAACATCGGAATATTTGATTTCGTAAAATGAAATCTTTTCTATAGATTTATTTAGACATTTAGTGATGCACAGTCAAAAAATAATTCAAAAGGCTCACTTTTAAAACATTTGCAAACAGTTTTCCAGTGGTTTAAAAACTTTAGCTGGTTGGATTTGTGCAAAACACACCAACCTTTTGCCCTTGATGCAGCAGCGTGGCCATTTTGGGCTTTTTGACAGCTAGAACTGTTCACATTTACACTCCAGACAGCTGCATGGCGTTAGACTGGTTTAGCTCGGCACCAGCAGCCAGAAGCCGACGACAGCGATGAGGAGGAACAGTCCGGCAGCAACCCTGCTACACCAGCTCATTCTCAACAGTTACAGGGAATAATAAATTAATTGGTTTGTTTTATTAATTGTAGCTACAGGGTGTTTACATCTTGGATGCCTATAATCTTGTTTATATTTCTGAAAATCAAAGAAAAGCATCTCAGAGGAGGTTAATTTTTAAAAAATCCAGTTTAAAAATAAGACAGGTTCCAATCTGAAAAACAACACAACGGACGGAACTTCGCTTGGATGTTGGATGAGGAGATGAATCTTTCTGGAGTCGTATAATTAAATGGGCAGGTGGATTTCTTTTTCTACCATGTGATTGTCCTTTTTCTGAGGCCTATAGCTTTGATGGCAATAATTACAGTGTAACCTGAGTGGAGTTTTTTTTTTTTTTTTTTTTTTTTTGGTGGTACATCTGTGACTGATTGCGTCTTGATGAATCTGACAAACCCTTTTGAATAATTCAGCACTGCAGACTGATTCATGTTCGCATCGTCAGTGTGGCAGAAAATTTTGCGTAAAGGTGAACGGGTTAACTCACCATTCAGCTATAATTGCATGTTTTAAGTTTTCTAAAACCCTGAACTTGCCCCAGTCAGTGCGCTCACATTCAAATGCACGTATCGAGCCAATCAGGATGAGCCTATAATGGTCTGCCCTATATAGACAAGTGTATCGACACTCTGCAGCCACTTTGCCTAAGTGGCGCATCTGATCGGTCTTCACTGGCCCTTCAGAGCTGAGCACAGGGGAAAGGGACAAAATCGAAACCACACTCCACAGATAAAAGGAACAGTTCACCCAAAAATACAAAACTAACTTGTCGTGATAATTTCAGATGAAGAAAAGTGAAGTGTGTTTGTACAACACACAGGGAGGCAGTGAACACAACTCCATAGCAAGCCTCCCCAAGACAACAGCAGCAGAAGTCAGAGGGTAGAGCCCATTAGACCTCCGATAAGCGCAAAAAATGACTTCATACGGCTTGGGCAACATGATCTAGCAAAATTTTTTAACACTAGTGTGCACCCAGGCCTCGTGCATCCACGCTTTGCTCCACTAGAAATTGGGTCAAATATTTTTAAAATGTTTTATTTAACTTTCTGAATAGACTTTCATCTCTTTCAAAAATACTAAACTCATAGCTACTTTGGCCTCTAAGGACTCATTAACCAAAGTAGCCTTTTTCTTAAATATTTCTGAAAAAAAATAAGTCAATTCTGTTAATAAGGTTAAATAAGATTTCAAAATAAAAAAAACCCACCCCAAGGCTCATGGGATTCAGAGTGTTAGTTTGTGTGATATTTGACCCTGTTTATATCCATATGCCCATGGATTGTTACAGTAGCAGACACTACCTGTCTGGTAGGAGGCAAGGCATCGCCTTCAGTGAAAATGTCAGCTACCAGCTGGCAGCATCATAAGCAATTGTTTGTTTGAATTAGAATAAGAATATATGTCAAGAATCCCAAACTATCCCTTTAAGAGAATAGGGCCCTGTTAAAGGTCAAAGCATGCAGTTACTGTACAACTACAAGTCATGAAAACACAGGGTGACATGAGAATATTAGAGAAAATTATAGAACAAGTACATAATTTTGAATGTGTTACCATCTTCCAGAATGACAAGACACTGGAGCTTGTGGGTGAAACTGCTCTAAAAATATTCCAGACACTGATGATAAGAAAGCCCCTGATTCATTTCAAGTGAGTAAACCCCGTCTGCCTGTTTGGTAAACAAGGGCGCAGTTGACCCGCTGTGAACATCCCATTGTCCAAACAGATTTATACCGAGTGCAGAATTACTGCCAGTGGTCATAAACTGTATTCTTATCGCGCCCAGCAGACTACATGTATGCACTCCAGGTTTGCTTAACCTTTCTGTCGCTTGATCAAACAAGCCGCAGTCGGATAAAGTCCCACATTAGAGCTATAAGATGACGTGCGGTTTCCCCAAGATGTCTCAGACTCTCTGTTAGGACGGTATATCTGTCGTGCCGGCAACCCAAACACGCCTGTCTGCTCTGCTGTTTGTGTTCAGATTTTATGCCAAACGGGATTTGACTTTCAAAAAAGGCGGAATCCTCTAAATTTTTCACTCACCCGTCCATCATTAATGCATTGTGACAGGATGTTTCTTAAATATGATTAGCAGCTCTCCTCGCTTCTTTAATTCCTCCCGCTACTGAAATCTATACAGCTGGGCGGTGTTTGCAAAGTGTACAATATGCATATCCCTCTCATCTGTGCATGTAGGTACATTTATGAACAATCTGCACCCGTTCCAGAGCGTGTGTCTGTGTTGTTTGATGTGCAATAGGAGGGTGGAAATCGGGGTGATTTCGGCGCCGCTGAGTGACAGTAATCTGTCATTTCACCGAGTGTGACAAACAGCATTTGCGGCGCCGACTGATGCAGTAATGTCAGGGTCTTTTTTGGGGTGACAAACATGGAGGGCTCGATGACAGGTACAGATATCCAAATGTTGTGTCCTTGATGTGCATTTTGAGTCGAATGCGAGGAGCGTGTAGCAGTTAGGCCAAATTTGATGAACGTGTTTATTGACAGTGAGAACCCCGCTGCTGCTCCTGATAATTATCTGCACAGTCATCTGCTCTATATCCTATGGCATAAAAATCCAAGAAAAGCCTATTAGTGTGTCACATGTAGAGAAAATGGTTCAAATTAAAATCCCATTAGAGACGGAATAAATGCGCATACATTTCAGAGGCAAAATCAAAGGAAGGTCCTGGGATTTCTCTTCTTTTTTTTTTTTTTGATCTTCATGCTTGATTATGTATGTGCGAGTGCATTATTTATTGACGCAGTGTACGCAGTTTACACCCTGAAAATGTGCGTGTTTGTGTGTAGCGTGCTGTTTGCCCAGGTACATTGATTCTAATGAAGGCCAAGTGTGTTGATTTGCAGTGACAGCCTGAAGGGGTCTGAGCTGAGGCCGAAGGAGGGGCAGAGCAGGGATGACAGTGGCCGAGATGAAGGGAGACAGTTGAGAAGAGAGACCCCCGCTATCTGAGAGAGGTGTGATTTCCCATGTCTGCCAGTTGGGAGATAAGCTCCAGGAAGCAGAGGGGTTAGTGGAAAGAAAGAGAGGGAAATGCTAGTGTGTGGGGGTGGGGTGAGGGGAGGGAGCTGGGCGAGGGAATCATGCATGTTTTTTGTGCGTGTCAGGGGATGGCAGGTACAGTCACAGCAGCGGGATCAAAAGGCTGAAAGAGGGGGGAAAAAAATATATCTTCGGCTACAGAGCGACTGAGATTGAGAGAGAAGAGGCTATCTCACCTCCAGCTAGGGGCCGTGATCTGCCCAGCCAAATTTGCAATTCAGAGCAGCCACCTCGGGTTTTAGGGGATAGGTTTCCCCCGACTGCAGCAGGTTGCTGACGGAGGGTAGCATCTGTCATTTGCAGATTCTGCAGAAGACAATGCTAAGAGGCGCCCGGGGAGCGATGTGAGATGCAGAGTTGCGTGTCGTTCCTGTCTAGCCCGGGTGAAACGCAAAACCCCGCGGAGTGAAAGAGAGAGGGATGGGAGAACAAAGAGTGACAGAAATGAAACATTATGAATACCTGTAGAAACCTCCTGGTCCCCTCCCTCTCCTGCTGCAGAACAGGAGCCAGACTCACATGGGGGAGTGTTTGGATGCCGGAGCTGATTTGTGGGTAAACAAAAGGCTTTATAGAGATAAGTCTGGCATCTCTGAATTGGTTTGGAGGTACAGTGCTTGCGTCATTCCCGCTGGACGGACAGGTAGTGCTTCATCCCTTTGAATACAAGAGAGAACATTCAGAGCCAGGCAAAATATTATGACACTGGAGCAGCTTCTCGACATCTGGGCTGAAAAAAGCAACGCCGGTCTGATTATGATTCTGTGTTGGAGGCTAAATGGAGAGAGACTAGTGTAATGTAATGTGTCAATGCAGCAGAAAGTGCTCTGGCACCATCTCATAACCACAGCTAACAGTGAGAGAACGCTTTTCTCCATCTCGCTCCCCAGGGAGCAGAATATACTGACAAAAACGGCGGGGGGAAAAAAAGAGAGTAAACATTCCAATAAATGAAAACAAGCAAACAAATGGAATGGAAGAGCAATTTCCATATTTGCATGGGCGAGAGAGCTCGCATGTCAAAAATTTTAATGTCCGTGGAAGTTTGCAGCTGAAGTGGCACGACCGGATTTCCAAGCAGGTTTCCTGGTCGTGCACACTACCAATGTTAAGAGGTCGAAACCCAGAGGAAATCTCAGTGAGCACG